>KK351050.1:842079-1009982 GCA_000671755.1 Glossina brevipalpis | reverse complement strand
ACTAAGTTAATTTGCGTAAGAAAAACATGCGCGAGAGTAGAACAAAAGGTTTCGCAAGCAAGAGCAATGGAGCAATCCTTTCTTATCATATTATGTGTAATGCAAATAAAATCCGCCATTGATTATAATGATTGATAAGATGTCGATTGGCATAACTATTACTATCATTCATTTTTTTTTTCTTAGAAAAGGCAGCAATCATTTCATTGCGTCTGTTGATTAAATTTCAAGAGATCTTCCAGTAAAATTAATCGTTAACGAAAAAAAAAAACAAAAAATTGTATAAAATAGATTTTATTTAAAGCATTGTACAGCGTTACCCACCACATACTTTCGTATTATTTCTTTAAAATCTATTTTGTTTTGTAATTTTTGTCAAACTACAAGCGCACTGTTCATGATGAATAGTAACAATAATTCTTTTTTATATCTGTTATAAAATAAGGCATGGTTTATTTTTCGTTTATCTTTGCATTTTCTATTTTTGTTTAGGTTTTGTAAGCATTTTGTGTATTTTTCCGTGCCGCTTTATTATTAATTATTTTAGCAAAGACACGTACACACTGCAACGCTAGTCCATATTTTAGCAAAGGCAAAAATGCGGGCCAGACAAATATGGACTAACTTCACACCATAGTATCTAGTTCTACTATAACTAGCGATTATGCACTATTTGTGAAAATCACTTTAAATTTTTCGAGCAAAATTAGTCGTAAGGTTTTTTAAGTACATATGTACATATATATATAAATATATATATATATATATATATATATATATATAATTACATTTTTACAGCGCCAGATATTGTTGTATATTTTAAAAACCTTTCATTCTTTCCTTTTATTAAACGTTGTTTTTTAATACCATGTAAAGATAAAACTCGGTCAATTTCTTTAGATTTCTCTCACGTTCTTGGATTGGACCTGCTAGCTTCTTTTTCACACCTTGCGAAGCTGGATGTACATGTCCAAGGCTTGATAAGTACACATCACTGCGATATTACGATTTGCTTTGTTAATAATTTCCGTTTTTCTTTTGAATTCCCTAAAAAGAAAAAATACAAATAGACTAGTGAAACTTAAATATCATCCATTACGAAAGAACAAAATTCGAGACCTCATTATTAGCATTCAAGAGTGCCACGCAGTGTTAAAATGCGCATGCTGTAATGTATTTACTTAATTGTTTATCAAAAACACAGCAATGGAACTTAAAAAATAGATAAAGCAATATACTGACATTAAATTAAACCAAATCATTGTAAAAAATTAAGTTTAAAAGAAAATGCAGAGATACCTTTTAAAGAGAGAAAGAAAAGGCCAACAAACAAAATGAAAGGATGAATATACCCCTCACCTTCGGTTATGAGTACGAAACCACTTTATAAGTATCTCTTCAAAAAACTTTGCCATCTAGCCCGAATAACGTGAACCATAAAAAAAATTTAATAAATAAATCCAAGATTTTGTGTCATAAGCGTTAAGAAAAAATTTTTGATAAAACTTCTGAGTGGTATGCAAATTTCGAGAAACAGGCTAGAAGTTTCAAGAATCAATACAAAGAAATGCGCCCACCCGTCTTCAACAATATCATACGCGTTACGAGCTATCAAGTTTCAATGGGCCCATCAACAAATGAGAATTTCTTAATTTTTATTGCTCTACTTCTGTCTTTATCTTTTTCCTTTTGTAAATTATAATTTTTTCATTCTTTTTGACAATTTAGATTTTTCCTTCATTTTTATTATACGATTAACAAGGTGTCACTTTAGACAAAAGGGAACATATCCAATACCGCGCAAATCAAAACATGAACACCACAGATTCCAATAGAAACAACACACATTGGGACACAAATAATAAAGAAAAAGAATTTACCTAAGACTACATAACGATATGAGACTGCCAAACCCCTATAACAGCAACAGCACCTGCTCAGGGGGGTCATCATGTAACTAGTGTCTCTTTTAAAAAGTAATGCTGTTGTTTTGAAAAAAGATTTGCAATTGTAAATTTCATTACGATCATATAACAATATCTCTAAGTTTCCAATAGAATACGGGAAATTTTCCAACGTAATGAGAGAGTCGTAAAAATTGAGAGATAAATTTAAGTTTTTTTGTTTTGTACAAATAAAGCACATATGGTAAAAAAACAAGAAGCATGAAAAATAAAATGAAAAAAAAATTTAAAAAAATTGTATTTGCAAAAGTTGAACAATATGCTTATGTTTATGTATGTTTCCCTTTCACAGCAGTTTTTTCGTAAAAGTACAGCTTTGGAAAAGCTTGTAATAGTAATTTTTATTGGTTTATATTCAATACTAACGTAAATTTGTTCAAAGAGGCATCTACTTAGGAGTCTACGGATCTGACGTAACATCTCCAGCTAAATTTTCTTACATGACGACATTAGTATCTCTTTCTAAGCAATATTACTTTATAAAAATGCTACATGATGACGCCCCAGAGTTGTTTTATAACACTTATATTTTATTTATTTAAATAATTTATATATCACGAAACTGATATTAGAAATTAGCAAAGTACAAATTTTGATGGTATGTGGCTTCCTATACAGAAGGCAAAGTCTGAATTGTGAGGCGTGTATATAGTTATTATAAATTATTTAACGAAACTTCTAACAAGATCTATTTGTTCTTAGGATACAAAATTATATAATATTTTATTTATTTTATTGTTTGTAACTATAAAGTCATAACCCAATGTGCATAATTACAAGATATAAACATTCGCCGATCATACCAAAATCAATATATGGTAAAATTCCTACGTCATTCTCTAGATATAGGAATGCAGCATAATCGATTTTTTTTTAAATCAAATATGCTCTAGTTCTAGTTCTCCATTGCACTAAAAAGGCCTCTTGAAATTTTTTGATATTTTTTTTTTTGCAAAGTAACTTTTTGTTGGATTAATATTTAAATGTAAGTTAAAGACAACTCTAGTAAATAAGAGCCATTCTAACAAAATAAATATTAATGCTCCTAAACTATCACATTAAAGCCGATTAATTCAGATTTCAATATTTTTTTAAAAGAACTTTGGTCATAAAAGGACGTAAGTTTTTAGTAAACCGTTATTACCTTTCTACTGAGATAAAAGTTTGTTTATTCATTTACTTACTTAACGTAATTTACAACCTAAGGAAAGTGCGGACTATACATAGCTGGTCATTTCTAATGTAAGGTTGATTCTGTATTTGCTACTTAACATAATCACATTCGGGAATAAACACAATAAAAAACGAAATTTCAAAATAAAAAAATAGTAATAAAAATGAAAATTAACCAATAGAAACTATAAACGGATGTAACTGCAATAAAGTTTATTAACGAAAGGATAATAAGTTTTAAAAATAAATCAAGTAACGATAACAAAACTTCTAACTGCTGTTTCAACGTTCAAACCGGACCCCTTTAGCAGCGTAACGGCAAAGTCTCTCAGTAGGAAATAACAAACAGAAGCACCAGTCCAAGGAACAGCCGAGTCGACAAGGAAGCGCAGCAATTGAAAGGGAACACGAAAAGAAGTCTAATGGAAAAATCCATAATGGTAAAATCATCATGAAAATATAAGTAATAAATTTTAAATTCACAATAAAATAAAATAAAAAAAGGAAAGTTAATAAAAAACAAACAAAAAATTTAACTGAAAAGAAAAACAAACAAAATAAAGAAAACTTTAATTTAAATATAAACAGAAATTTAAAATAAAAGTTTAATTAAGAAAAGTTACAAATGAAAACAAAGGAAAGAAAAACGAGGAAAATTTTGATTAGGGAGAAATTTACAGGAAAAGGAAGAGCACAAGAATTGATATAAATTATTTTTTTAAAATAAAGAATAAAAACAGGGAAAAACTCTTAAAAAAAAAATTATGAAAAAAAGTAAAGCAAAACTAAAATTTAAGTATTTAATTAAAAATAATTAAAAATTAATCCAATTGCCTCGAAAATCTCAAAAGTAAATTTTTCTAAGGGTGCAGGGAGATTTTTTATAAAAAGGCCAAGCTCAGCATATAAGCATATTAATAACTAAAATGAATTCAGAACATTTAATTAGATCATTAGAGTTTGGTGCGATGCAAAGTCAAGATCATGTTTTCAACATGCTCGATATGCGGGATCAAGTAAAAGATTTAGCATTGCAGATCATGAGAAATGAAGGGACATGCGTAGTAGAGGAGGTAGTTAATCGAGATTTAGGTGACGGCAATAATAACCAAACAATTGACACTTCAAGGGAGCTCAATCTAAACGTACAAAATGCCGCAGGAATTTATTTCATGGAATTAAAAATAAAAATAAGACAAGCAGACGTAGCTCTCGAATTATACAACACACGTCTAAGCTGGAACAAATTCTCAAAATGCATTACGCGGACACTGAACTTTAGAATAGTGATGCTGCTTAGACAAGGAAATAATAATATTCAAGAATTTTACCAAGATGTGTGTCAACATTTATCTCTAATTATAAAAAAATTATCTTGTATGAACATTGGCACACTGAGTCATTAAACAATATGACTTAGGCGTATCGAGAAAAAGCTCTAGATACTTTTACAAGAAGTCTTAAGGGCAATCTGTCACGGTTATCCAGCATGAGCGAATGAATAAGTTTGCCACAGCTTTACATCTTTGCTTTAAATTATAAAACGTGAATTTTAGAAAACAATATGCTTTCTATTTAATTTCTGCTGCTTCTAATATTACAACTGCTGACATGGCTATATTCGATCAAGAATTTGTGGATAAATATGCACTATTTGAGGCAGCATTTACACAATTCTGCTCAATGATAAGTGTCACGCTTGTGTTCTCTGAATTCTTTAAGAGTTATCCTTGAAATAGAAAAATTGTACTTTAATATTTTTTCTAAAAATTTATCAAAACTATAGCTACAAATGAAAAGGAAAATGCATGATATTGCTACTTTTTGAGAGAATCTAAATTGAAAGTTTCTCCATACGGAGAGAATAGACTCCCAATCATACCGGTTGGTTTTAGGTTTCGTATTTCTATCGCACTGCAATATTGTCGCTTGTTAAGCTTTGCGGTGAATCTAGAAAACACAGTAAAAATGGTTAAAAACGGCGCCAATCTACAAACGTAATCAAAGCAAATTTTAGCTGTAATCATCTCTAAATAACAAAACCAGTTAAATGGTTTCGAGAGTAAAAGTAAAAGTATCAAATATCTGACGTACATACCCGCGTGTATAGATACATTTAACATAAACATTGTTGATCGCTCAATATTATCGTACATTAATTTATTTAAAATAGAACTATAAAATATAGATTTGCGCACGCGCATAGTATAGGCCAATACAGCACAACATTTCCAACTTCTTTCCTTTTGACTGCACTAAAACTCGTCAATAGTGCTTCGAATTCTCTACTAATCGTTATTGCCTATAGAATTTATCCTCAATATTTCTACACTTTTTTGTTTGCCTTCCGTACATCTGCATCGTTGGAATGCGTAGCTACATTTAATTCGGCTTTGCTTTTTGTTTTTCTCGCATCCGTTTATTTTAATTAATAGTAGTAACTTAAGCAAAGAATGAACTTGTTTGAAATTTTTCACGTCTTTAAAATAATTTTGTTTTTCACAAGCCTTTAAAATAATTTTGTTACAAATTCTCACTTTGCTCACATATACACAAATTAACGTATTTCATATGCGCAGATAGTGAAATTTCTAAATGTACGCGTTTTCTTGCAAAATCCGCATGATCTAAATGGAAAGACTTCAAGACTTTTTGATATTTACTAATGACGACAGAGAATATGCCAAGTCCGGGAAAACTTATGAAACTAAAAAGTGTAGTGTTAATCAGCGTTAACTCTTATGCTAAAGAATCGTTGGATATCAAAGTTAATTTAAGATATTGTTTTTACAAAACTACTCCTCTCACCCTTTTACCATCCGACACACCCACCGTTAACCAGAGCGGAAAAGAATGTTTTGCTGAATATTATTTTATTACTGTTTGTTTTTGTTTCATGATTGGTTACAAGCTCTGTATATACGATTTTACGTACATAAATGAAAATCGCATATAAAGCTTGCAAACTGAATAAAAAAAGCCCACAATGTATGTAAAAAGTCGTGCAAAAAAATTTATGCATTTTCATTCGTCCTAAACTTCTACATATACTAAAATCCATAAATAAATGAATGGACACACTTACAAAATCCACTATGAAATTTCATTACAGCTCAGCGAAAGGAAAAAGCATTGCAACTAAAGTATAGAGAATAACAGCACAATACGATGGGAATTATGTATTGTTTGGCTTTTCCTCACCCACGTTAATGAAACTTTTGCTTAACAATAGTATTACACACATGCACATTAGGAACGTAATAATAAAATTTGCACAAATATAAAAAAGCATCAATTCAATTTTGTCTATTTCTGAACAGAGAAGTATTTGTTTTTTTTTAAACGAACACCTTGTCTTATCATTGATTTTCTAGACGAATTGTTACAATGCATTTCAGAAATTGATGGTAAATGGTTGTTTCAATATATTGTATTTTATAGATTATATTTAATATTATGGTATTCAAAATAAGTTAATATTCGTTTTAATGAAGTACTCGTCTGTAACCCAGTAGCTGACAGAGCTACCCAATCTTTTTAAAAAATATTCCATTTTAGAAAACACATTACTGTTGGCAAAGCTGTTTTAACGGGTAAAACTAATATCGTACATTAAAAAATGGGTTTTTTTTTTTTTTTTTTTTGATAGTAGATAATAAGCAAGAGATAACAGCATAAAATTATTCGAAGAAGTTATATTAACGGAGACAAAGGTTGACACATTAAATTTGTAGTCCTGTGTGACATGCGGTGTAGCTAACGTAAATTTGAAACTGAACCAAAAAAAAAAATTTACTTAATTTAAATTTTTAAAGCTAGTAAAATACGTAGAATACTTTAAAAACATTGATGTCTGTATGAATGACGATTACAAGAATTGAGACGTTGAACTTTTGAGAAAAAAAACGCCTTGAAATGTTTTTCTAAAGATGCTGTTAAAAATTTGTATAAAGAGAAAGAAAATTATTTGAATTATGCATGTGCCCTTTTGAAAAGTCGTGCTTCGTGCAGAAATACGAGATTAAAGTTTTGAAATATATTATAGACATAAGAAAATGAAAAATTCAATTATTTAACAGTTTTGACAATTAGTCTACTCTTTCATAAAGCTATTCTTTTAAGTGCAAATATTATATTTTGTGTTGAAGTGTGCCGCTTCTGCTATATTTGCCAAAGAAAACTTGTCGTGTTTGAGCCCTTTGGACTTCTATACAAACCAGAAAAGTTACCGGAAAAATTGTCAGTAGTTGAAACACAAAATATACGCCTGCGATATTATGGTTAGTGAATTTAGTGGAGAAATTAAAAGTTGAGAGCAAATATCTAAAAGATGGCAGAAGATCAAATGATTCGAGGGTAATTAGCAATACAGAGGGTCATCATGTAACTAGTATCAGTTTTATCAATTGATATTAACCTTTCGAAAGGTGATTGGTAATAGTGAATTTCATTAGCATCATGTAACAGTATGCCTAACTTTCCAATAGAATTCGGGAAATTTTCCAATATCATGAGAGAGAGCCGTAATAAATGAGAGATAAATTGAAACTGCTTGTTTTCTATAAACAAATTACTTATGATAAAAAATAATAAGTATGAAATAATAATAGAATTTTACACAATTTTAATTTGAAAATTTCTAATTCCTTAAACAAATTTCTTTTTTATATATATATGTATATAAATATATTTTATTTCTTATATAAAAACATATTGTGTGTAACAAAATGTACAAATTTTAATTCCAGAGGTTGAAAAATATATTTAAGTTTGTGTAGGTTTACATTTCATAGGTGTTTTTTTTACAAATGCAACTTTGAAAGAAATTGAGGTAGTAATTTTATTGATTTATATTCAATATTAATGCAAATTTGTTCAAAGAGACACCTTCTTAAGTTTCTTCCGATTTGACATAACAGGAGAGCTAGAAAAGGCAATATCTAAAGTTAAATTTGCTTACATGATGCTATAGTATCTCTTATTGCTTATCTCTATATGCTAAAAAAGTTACATGATCAGCAACAAACGAAGAAAGGATGTTTATGTAGATAATATGCCACGCAATACATTTCATTATATTAATCATAAAACCAGTCCGAAAAAGTGCGTAGATATACCAAACAAACGTATTAAGATAATTATTCTTGTAAAAGTATAGAGCAAAAAAAATAACTGGGTGGTCATCATGTAATGTTTTGATGTCGATTATCAAGTGATATCGCATAAAAGCCGATACTATAGCATCATGTACAGAATATAACATTAATTTAATATATAACTTTATGAAAACTACTAAGCTTAATATTTAATCTAAGTTTCTTAAGAAAAGAGCCGATAGCCTATGATGCTGGTGCTCAATTAATTCCTCTAGTCTAAGAATAAATTTCATTAGTCTAGAAAATATAATAATAATAATAGCCGTCATGTAAGCAAATTCAACTTGCGATAGTAGACTACAGTGCAAATCTTATAAAAAAAATTCGAAAATACTTCGTACGCACTTGTGTTATGATGTTGTATTTTAAAAAGCATATATAAGTTATTGGATTTTATATCCAAACACCTTTTTTTGTTTCTTTGTTTGCTTTTACCAATATTTCATTATTACTTTTTTACCCTCTTCTATGTCCTTTATCTTAAAGCCTTCGTTTGTGATCGTGGTAGGATCATCGAAAATTAGTTTCTTAAAATTAATTACCGCACGTATATTGTCATTATACAATTATTATTACGTCTTATTAACAAAATGAATCTCTCGAAATTTTTTATGCTTATGTTAAGCTTAAAATTACGTATATTTCACTGTAACCGTCAGCAGCACCTACTAGCGGGAAGATACTGTTTGCCGTTAGTAAGTTTTGGTAACCCTAAATGCATAACAACACGTCCTTAGTTGAATTTACAACTTTATTTCATGCATTGTTCATCTCAGCAAAAAAGTTGTGTGTTAAGTGTCTGTCATAATATATTTTGTATTGCCATAAATTGTACTTCATAGAAAACAAATATTGACATCACATCAGTTATTAATTATAGTTAACGCAAATCGTTTAACAAACAAAAACTATATTTATTATTACACCTAAGGTATTCCGAACAATGGGTTTGGCTTTGTCCAGTGTTTTAACCAGACTTTTTGGCAAGCAAGAAATGCGCATTTTAATGGGTAAGAAGCCTTAGATAGCATCGCCCTCATCGTGCTCGATGAAGGCGTTAATCGTAGTTGCAACGATCAAGCGGACGCACACTTAATAATAAATAAAGTCAGAAACTCTGACACAATACAAATGTGGAAACTATATTTGACTTGAGAAGATGCACTCAAGTACGTTTTATGTACAGAGTGAAAAATTTGAGTTTAAACATCTTTTTAAATAAGTTCAATAGAAGAGGGCACTTAAGGTTGGAAAGATTTATGTCACATGTAAGAAACGTGAATTAAGAAAACGTTCATAACATAGAAACAGATACACTAATTTAATACGCCGGTTTCACTGGAATTGTCATGTTCATCTCAAGTTGTAGTTAAGGAAGCTGCAGATTTTTTATTAAAAATAGAAACTTCGTGCATACAAAGCTGATTGGATTCAAGTGATCCCTTGTGGATATGGGTATAAACATGTTTCTAAAACAATATATAATTGGCATTAAGTTCAG
The DNA here is from genome assembly GCA_000671755.1 of Glossina brevipalpis. Classification (NCBI taxonomy): domain Eukaryota; kingdom Metazoa; phylum Arthropoda; class Insecta; order Diptera; family Glossinidae; genus Glossina; species Glossina brevipalpis. Next base: position 1,000,188 of record KK351050.1, on the reverse strand, counting down.
TACAGCTAGATATCACAAGTGCATAAGACTGAAGAAAAACTGTGTATGGCAGGTATAAAAAATATATTGAATAATTTTCTGCTGAAACGTGATCTTGCTTACCGGCACAAAATAAGGCGCAAGTATAAATCACAAGATGAAGTTTTTTTTCTCGACGTGTTACCGTGATCAAGACTATTCATCTGAAAAATATATCTTTTTGTCCTAAATTAGTTTCATAATTCCGTGGATAGGTCAAGCGTAAGAATGTTTTTAAGTGTAGAAGCAATGGGTATCAAATGCGACTGAAGTGAGTATACCTTTTCGCTTTTAGATTTCGCACGCTAACGCTTACAACGATAAGCGTTGCGAATGTAATAAAAATGTCAGTTTTCAGATGATTGTTTTTAGCACTTGCTGAAATGATAGTAAGCCATTCACGTTCCAAAAACTGTTATTACTTTTTCAAACTTAATATGGCGAATGAGTCTGTGAAATTTTTGTCTCATTTCCACACATCCCCATCGGCGTCCACGAACGTTTTCTCTCACACGTATTCATAAAGATAGAAAAAAATGCTCACATAGCCAAATTTCAGTTTAAAGCTAATCATCTAAAAAAATTAGTCGAATGGGAATTCTCCTTTCAAGATGTAATAGGCCATTAGAAACAAAAAGAATTAATTACATTTGAATTCTGAATTTTCTAAAGAAGTTGGCTTATGCAATCCCATAGGCTTATTAGTTGCCACACCCTCATATTCGAACTTAACGTACACCAAACGGTGTGCCTGTATTTAAGTTATCGGTTTTTACATTTCATCTTTATCCTTTATGTACAACCTCAATGCTAACTCAACTACTGACTTTCTTCGTGCCTGTAATATTAAAAAAAATCTAATAATTATGCAATGTTAATAAACACTAATAAAAAACAATTCAATAAGATAATAAAATAAATAAACTGCCGTCAGTTCTAAGGGTAATAGAGTAAATTATATTGAATTCTAAGTATCGATAATATTTGCAGTCTAGCAATGTTTTCACTATTTAGTTTAATAATTATAATATAATAAAGTAATTTCGTAGTTGGTGAAGGATGTCCATTGCAATGTAGGTTCAATTTAAAAATAAGCTGTAACAGTGCAGTATAGGCCTAAGGAGACACTGAGAAAGAGACTTTTTTGACGTCTGATGATATTTTTCTGTGGATTTATATAAAATATATTCCGTTTATTTATAGTTGGCTTGGATGCTGCTGGCAAAACGACAATCTTGTATAAACTAAAGCTAGGTGAGATTGTTACGACGATTCCCACCATCGGATTTAATGTCGAAACCGTGGAGTACAAAAACATTTGTTTCACGGTTTGGGATGTAGGAGGGCAAGATAAGATTCGTCCACTTTGGCGGCATTATTTTCAAAACACCCAAGGCCTTATATTTGTTGTTGATTCCAATGATCGTGATCGCATTGACGAAGCCAGGAAGGAATTAGAAAATATGGTGCATTTCCAAATTTAATTTAATTTCGAAAAATAAATAAAGAGTAATATTTGTGCCCATTTCAGCTTGAAGAAGACGAACTAAGAGATGCCGTTCTTTTAGTTTTTGGCAATAAACAAGATTTGCCTAACGCTATGAATGCTGCGGAATTGACTGAAAGATTGCATCTAAATAAATTAAGAAGTAGACGCTGGTATATACAAGCCACTTGTGCAACTCAGGGACACGGACTTTACGAAGGATTGGACTTGCTGTCTGCTGAACTGGCTAAGAAATGATAGGTTTTTAATATATTAAGATCCTTTCTTGATTGGCTTAAGATTTTCATAGATTTTTTAAATATACATCGGGCATATGTACATGTATATGAATAACACTGAAAATGGTATATAATGAAATAATATGTAATTTTATTTTCAAACACACAAATGTTTGCATAAAATTTATGTCAATAAATTCGATTAATTCTTGCTAAAAAGTGGTATTGGTACCAAGTTTCAACTTTTTAAGGAAATCATTTTTTGGATTGCGATTTAAAATTTCAAGCCTAAAATAGTAAGGTAGAACAGAAAAAGCTTGCTTATATTGCTCAGGTGCTTGCTCAGATCCAGTCCGGACATTGATATCAAAAATCAAATTTTCATATTTAGTCAACTACTATCACGCCTCCATAAATTATGAACTATGTGGTAAATGGTAGTAAATCTAGAAAACTTTTTTATGTGCTGAAATTTTACTTAATTAATATGTTTATCAAAATCAATTTGGATCATATCTTCTTTGAATTGTCGCACTCGTAAAAATCCAGTTGGGAAGTTGAAATTTGTACGTAGATTTCTCAATCGATTAAGAAGATGGTTAAAAAATAAGCATGACTGCTTACAAACAAGCTAACAGTAGCCAAAAGCTCGAGGCTTTCTAGCAGCTCGTTCCGAAAAATTTGGTTTTAAAATAAAAAGGACTTTCCTTTTTGCTATATTCCTTTTTTATTATTCCTTTGGAAATAGCAGCCTTATTATTAACAGCCTTAACTGTGTTACTTTTGTAAGGAAGAAGGACGGCGATTGCTTCAATAAGGTATTTGAACTGACTAAGAACAAAAAGAAAGCATGGGCAATGAGGCGGCCGTCGTACTGCAAAAGTTTAATTTGGAACTTGCGCGACCTTCTCGTGGACCGGGGTTAATTTGCTTGCTACTGAACCCGCAAACGCGAGTCTTAATGACCGTTTAATTTTTCCTGCATTTTTAACTAGACCGTTTCACTTCACCGTAACTGGTAACTTCATATCTACAACAAAATCCGAAATATTCAGGAGCCAACCAATTAAGTGTTGTCCGGACTGAGGGACACGGTCAGCCATGAGCGTCTTGTACTTGGCATGTGCCTACCGTCACCGTTCGGCAAAAAAGAAACACGAGAGAGTTTGTTATAGTTTGTTTTTTTTTTGTTTGGTTTGCGCCTTAGGCTTATATCTTCAGTACTTCTAAATATTAATAACTGATTTGATGACCACTCTAGGGTATTACACAAACATGCAACAGATTTTTGGCCGGTCGACGGTTTGATTACGATGAAATTCTTGTGTATAGCTGAGGCTGCTGGTATGATCTGTTTTTGTAAAGCTAAAAAGATATAAAAATGGAAGGAGAACTACACTGATAAGAGTGGGAATAATCTTAATCTTGCAAAGAGCATCCCGACGATATGTCAGCGCCGAACAGCCAGATTTATCATTTACTACAAAGCCATCAGTGGCATATATTTCAAAGCAATTATTGTGTGGTAGTGTTAAAGTCTTTAGGGGTCTTTAGGGCAGATTACCTTTGATTGATAAGGGAGCTAAGATGTTTATATCAACAAAAAACTTGTTGAAATCAAAATCCCAGACGGGAAATAAGTTTATTTTCTCAAGGATATGATGGAATTTTCTATGATAGAAGGGGTAGCTACATGTGATCACCTCACTTAGAGCCACAACCTTCGTGAAGAGAAAAGATCTGATGCCCATCACCTTCACCAACTCTTTTGCAGTGAGTAGCAGGACTCTCTCAGCTACCGGCAGTTCACCTGCAATGTCTCCCAGTATGTGAACCGGTGTGGAGGAAGTGAGATCAATGCATCTTCTTAAGTGTTTATTTTTAAAGATCTGAATTTTATTTATAGTGTATTCTGAAAGATTGAACATAGTTGAGTGTGCAAATTCTATTTTAGAATGGATTCACAACTTGTAGACATTGAGTGTTTTATTTGGAGAGAGACCTGCATGTTTGTTGGTTACGATATTTGTTCCATTTGTACCGGACTGATAATGTTCGAATGCATTCTGAGGGTGAAAGTGGAAGGAAAGACTTGAATTTAAAATTGTTCCAAGGAATCTGGCGGACGTTTCCTGATTTACCCTTATCCCATTAATTGTAAGATTAATAATTTTTTCCGATCTTTTCGCAAAGTAAAATGCATTTGTTTTGCTAGGATTGAAAGACAAATTCAGGTCCTAACATTATTATTATTATTATTATTATTACTATCATTTATAGAGACTGGGACATGACTTTAATAATAATTTGATGCTTGGACGAATGTAATGCTGACTTTCCTTTGCGTGATTATAGGATAAATGCGAGTTAATTCGAGTCGCATAGACGTTTCAATACTTGTGACTCTATTCACATTCCTACGATTTCACCGGCAACACATGTGGTCTTGGCCGTTTATTGTCAAAAGAAAAGAAGCGGATCACCGTCAAATGAACAGACGGTCAGCTTTACTTACCATCCTGAGTGTGTGTTGAAGCTCTGCTGCTTTCAAAAGTTGAAATCAATATTACCGTTTGAAAAATATTTTTTTATTTCAGAAAAAGATTTATAAAAATATTTGTGCAAAATAACTCAATGTTATTATGAATGCTTATTAATATATCAAATGTAGGTAATATCTAACGTTGGAACTAAAAAAAAATTTAATATATATTTAAAGTTAATAGTATGATTAAACTTATAAACGTTTTTGTAAAATTAAAACTACTAAACTTCCACTGGAATGTCTTCAGTATCTTTCTTATTAAGTATATTATTTTCATCCGATGAATTCGTATTGCTGGTCGGTAAGTAATTCCATTTTTGTATTGTTGCTGTTCCGTAAATTTGGTAAACAGAGTAAGTGGCGATTGTTATTATTGATGATGTTCCAAACAGTATTCGCCACTCTTCAATGGAAGCCTAAAATTTACCAAGTATACGTAAATTCAAAAATAAATATTTCAATATTAATAAAAGGATAATAATGTGATCATGTATCTATTCCCAACTATATTTTTGAACATCCATTTACTACTCCTACATTTTTTTTATTATAATATTCAGGTAAGTGCGTCAGAGAATCTGAGGGAACATGAAGAATTTTAGTCGATGTGAAATTTTAAAATGATCAACGAATCTTTAGTTGCCGCTTCCTTAAACCCTCGAATGTAAAAAACTAACACAGAAAACTTGGACCTAGTGCATACGCTTTTGCAACGAAATCATAAAACAAATTTAAGAATAGGCAATATAAAAACTGGCAAAGCCAAAGGAAAATATCTAAAAAGAATGTTGGGGTCCCCACGATCAACATATTTTTAATCTGTGTGCTTAATTTGATACCACTTTTTGTCTAGCTTTCATAAATACGCTTATGAGAACAGAGAAGAAACTGCGTGCCATTCTGACTTACTTTCACCATTAACAATGAAAAATCAAAACTTTTTTGCCTGAAAAGCGTACTATTTGTAAATAGTGAGAGAAGGTCATAAAAGGGGCATCTTTAACCCAAATTTAGTATGGTTCATGCGTTTTTTGTGAAAAAAAGTCATTATAGAATATCAAAAATGTGTACTTCTTGTCAAAATTTAATTTTGTTTTCTATAGGAAAGGGTCAGAAAAATAGATCAATAGTTTCCACACTTATCACAGTAAATTTATGTGCCCCATCATAGTTTTGTGCCGATCTTTATCATAAATTAGCAAAGGCTACACTTTGTTGCCAAATGAAGACATATCTTGTTTGCGTGTGACAAAACTGTCGACCTCATCAAATTATTGAGAGAAGGAGCATTGGAAGTTATCTAGATAATTTCGGAAAGCAAAAGAGAAACTTTTGCCTCTGCCATGATGTGCTTGAAAAAACACGGCAGCAAATCGCTGCTAAAAGCTAAACATGCTGATGAAATTAAAAACCCAACGCATCTTGCAAATGTCTGTGCCATTTGTGAAAGGATTCCTTGGAGGTAGGCTATGAGGATGCTGTCAAAGCCGACCTCTTTCAAAACATTTGGTTTCGCACTTACACAAGAAACATCTAGCATATTGCGAAAATCGAGGCTTTGAGTTATTATAGAATCATCTACGGGTCAAAAAATAATTACATCGGGTTGCCGCAGGAAAGGCAGAGAAACGGAAAAGGAAATAACGAATTTGATGTTAACGCGGCGTAGGTACTAAGTTAGGAAGGAAAAATTAAAGAACTAGCGAATGACTTCAAAAACCAGCACCTACTACAGAACAGCTTAAGAGTTCCAAAATGCGAATTATCGTGGAGAGGAGTTAAATGGAACTGGTTGATAGTGATCTGAGAATTTTAATAACTACTCTTGTATAAAGTGAAGGGTACACCTGGAAACTAACTGCTAAGGAAATTTCCATAGCAAAAACATATTGGGTTTAGTCACAGCCTTTCTATCAAGCGTTTCAGGTTCCAGGAAGTTATTGATGGTCACACGGATCGAGACGGAAGAAATAAAAGAATAACCTAATTGGTCAGGCTGAGTATATTTCGGCATCGCGAAAACGGTTGAAAAAATCAGTCGGAAATGCGACTACAGATCCAAAAATTCAGCACTCGCATCCATTTGGAGCTGTCATAAGTGTCGTAAATCAAATGATACGAGAACTCCGATCGTTAGTGATGAGTTGGAAGCTAGAAATCGTCTGATAGCAAATCCGGGAACTTTTTTGAACGAAACTTTGTGGCGATGTGTAAATTAGTTTGTCTATCTGTTTATTAAAAATATAGCTAATTAGTCACAATAACTTATAATTCAACTAATTAAGAATATTTAAAGTACAATGTAAACTCAAAAATATAGAAAATAAGCCTCCTATTAGCTACTATCAAAGGTTAAGCACTATGATACTATAAACCGGAAAGGAGGCGCCTGGATTGAATCGGAATTTTGATCAAATGGTTGGTGTGAGTTATTAAATGATTCAAATAGAACCCGTGGTGGTTGATGTAACTCGTAATGCGTACGGCATTGGGGAAACTTAGACAAGTGAGCCTGTTAGGGACGTGAAAATCTGACCAATTACAAAAGGCCAATTCACGAGCCTTTTATCATTTTGGAGATGAAGGTAACCGCTACGAGGATATGTCAGTAAGGAGTCTATATTCATATAGCCGGTTGCCAACGTACGGACCATAATATTTTTTAGCCCAACGTTTTATAAGAAAGTGAAATTGCAACTTATGGTCCAGTGCAGCTCCAAAGTCGTTAAGAAACTGCAGCCCAATAACATATACGAAGGCAATTCCTTACACTGAGTGTAATGTAAGCTTGCTACATTTATTAGGTTTGTGAGAACTCACAGTCGTCGCTTGTTTTGACCTCACATGTCTTTTGTTCGTGTGGGATGGTGGGGCTAAGCTATTTGAATCTTATATTCATCACTATTATTAACATCATCTTAACTTAATAACACTATTATCCTTACTATAATCGACACATTGGCTATTATACTATTGTCTTATAATTACTACTCCATTGTTATTATCTCGTTATCTCGTTATCTCGTTATTATTAATCCATTATTATTATTCTCTGCATAGATATTACACATTAGTCTTCTATTTCTAAGCCTTGTCTTTAATATTACTAGTACAATTAGCTTTATTAACTTTTGTTATAATTACTACATTAATGTTATTATTATCAATACTTTTATTATTATTATAAATCCATTTAATATTATTTAATATTAATTAATATTTCATTATTACTTTATTTACTATTGTATCCAATATATTATTCTTACTCATTTCGTTTATCATATTTTAAATTTAAGGCAATTATAAACACACAACACGGGCCATGGGATTGGGCCAACTCAATTGGAAAACACTTCTAATGGTAAGGTAAGGCATAGCCAACCATTACGGGAAATCAAAGTCAGAAGATTTCCAAAATTTCCGATACTACGTAAGATACACTTGATCTCGTTGGGCAACGGCCAACAGACCAACACGTCTTTCATTCACGTCCTCCGCGCATAGTAATTAAACCGGTATCTCTCTAGGATTTATAGCGATTACTAATCCGAAATCATCTTGTTAATCATAGTGTTTTCCCTAATAAATAAACTTGATTGCAGTTGAAATTTTTAAAACTTGTCCCAAGAAAAATAATCAAATCCTGAAATCCGACAAGCGTATACCAAACCCGAGTGTTAGTGCTCATAAGATTAAGTAGTAGGGTATAAACTCTCTAGGGGTACTGCTTTCTCCCGCTTTAAGTCTTTGCCAAAAAAGACATACTTCTTGGGTGTTGTTATAAGAATGGAAGTCCAACTCGTCAAGACAAGACATAATCGACTGTAACCAACGTTAATCAAAAGTTGTAGTGTTTGCTAATAAGAAAGCGAAGAGTAGCAGATTTCAATTTAGTGCCGCTAAAGTTTTCTAAGCATTTTTGCTGTATGGTGTCAAATTTCAATGTACTGAAAATTCAAGTTGTTATGATTTTTGACATGTATAATATAAATAAGTAAACATTTAACCATAAATGATTTACATTTATGAAGTCGGAGTTCGCTTAAAGAACGCAGCTTGCGTCAACTAGGAATTTCCGGGACTGTTTCGGGAAGTTTTATTGTCTATCCGCGGACATTCTACAAACCGTTGCGAACAAAAAAAAAATACATACGCGAAACGACGGGCTATTAACATGACCAGAGCCATTCTGAACCCACCCAACCTATTAGTTTCCTCCGACCCATCGTTACATATGGAGACCCCGATATAGAATCCCATGATTCTTTACACCCACTTTCCCCTATTAAAAACTAATTTGAGTTATTGATTTAAGATATTATAATACAAAAATTTATTAAAAGACAATATAACACAGTGTGGTATATACTGACGACAAGATACGTGGATATATCCATATAAGTGTTATGTATATATTTATAATATGGCTCATATATAAAGAATAATCAACACATGAGAAACACATGCGAATATCAGAACATCAAATAATTCACATTAATTAAGATAGATATTAAATAAAATAAATTGATATTTCTGAGTTTGTTAGCGCGGATTTCTTTGCTCTGATTGTACCTGAACCTGGTCTTCTCGCATTTTGATTCACGTTTCCTCAGCTACATGTTGTCGTTGTTCTAATGTATAACCGTATAACGTTCAAGTGCTGGTGAATCAAATTCTAAATGCTATATTGGAACGGAATATGCTGGATCCCATCATTATGTTTTTTCAATATTATGAGTTCTTCTAATCCTGATTAATTCCAGATTTGCTTCTAAATTTTTCAAAAGTTTCTTCTAGTCGACTTATCATGATATGTAGAATATAGCAAAATTATTTGAACAGTTTCTCTGATCTGTTTATGTCAACGAAGTTTACTGCGCAACACAATGTTATTGTAACACCAGGTAAAACGGGAACAGTGATTTGATCAGTCAAACGTTCGACCATTTTGTTACACCATGATTCCAAGCATACTTAGAAACGTTCTTTTCTTCAAAACAAGCACAATTTCCTTCTCCAGAGATGTAACTGTGAGTAACTGATATAAGCTTTTAGTAAATGCCAAAACCGCATTATCAAAAGTATCCACTTTTCTTATTTATTTCAAATTCATACTTGACGAACGGAATATTATCATTTTTAGAGATAAGCGGAGCACGTGACAGTATTAAAAGCGGCCCGAGAAGTCTCCATGATGTATGAAATATAAAGAGATTCTCCAAATATCATCACAATCACAATTCTTACTTCGTATTATTCATTGTCTGACCATCTTTAAACACTCATTGAATAATTGAGAATCTTCTTGTTGTTATTGTTAGAAAAATATTTCTTTTTTTTTTTTTGTTAAAGCTTGAAATTTTTGCCGGCAAGAAAAACGAGATAGTGTTATTTTTAACAGCTCATACAACGTATTGGATATTTTTGTCACAAAATGTAAGATGTTTAGTTTTACCCGAATAAAGTTTTTTTAACACCGCTCACGAATAGATTTTGAGCGCTTTCGCTCAATTTATGACATTCAAGGGCATTTTTCTGTTTATATTAAAAATAGTTTCACAGTTCGTTCTTTCACATTCACAAGTGCAATAATTCTCCAATATTCTAATATTCTTCTTATTTTTATTCCGATTTCTTGTTTTTATCTCATCAAAACGTGCACATTTATGTGTTCGCAATAAATTCCAAAAAAAGTCATTACAAACAAAAACACATATTTTTTTCAATGAACACCCCATTTCTCTATTACACAGGAAAGCGAAAGCCTGGAAAATAAATTAGAAAATTTTTCTTTTTTTTTTTAGTTTTTAACTTCTTTTTATTTTAAGTCGTCGAAATTTTATTCATTTTTTTATGAATTTTAGAATTGATTATGGTTCTCAAAATATTGATTTCCCGATTGTTTATAAATATTATCGATGTCAACGTTTAAATGTTGTCGTTACATATTGTTATTAACATTTAGTATTATGTCTTATGTCGACTTTAATTTGATTTTTATTTGATTTTTTTACCTAAATGACGGTCATGTTTAATTCACACCAAATCGAACGTGAAGATTTTCGCGCACACGAGGAATATTGTATACCAAAAAAGGCGGTGATTAATGATTTTGATTATTTATCATGGTCTTATAGTATGGCGCTATATTTATTTATTTATTTTTATTATTTTTTTTTTAGCTTTCATTTCGTTTATTGTTTTTATTATCTTCTTTTCAGACGATTCCTTTCATCTATGGGTGTCATTATGTGAAGAAAAATGTACCCAATAATAACACAATTCCACACAATCATTTTTCCACTGTTAAAATCAAAACTTCACGTTTTCTATTTGTTCCAAAAACGCGTACATACTTTGTTGCGTGATGATCTGATCTGATGACCTTTAGCTTTTGATGTTCTGTATTTCATATACAAATAATTTTCCTATCAATTATTGCCTACACTGTAATGCCCACTGAATAGCTGACTTAACGGCTTAGACGGAAAGTGTCATCAAAGTAATGGCCATTGCAAGATATCCGAGCTAACATAAGCCGAATATAGTGTGAAGCAAACAATTTCTAACTATACTAAGTGGTCAAGTTGTTTTTTTATATGGTGTGAAAAAGGGAGAACTACAGATCGTGTTGGTCATGCTTTGAATCAAAGAAAGACCTGACAGCAAAGCAGATTTGATTTATTTATATATTATATAGTTTTGCGTTCTGGGTTTTCGTTACTTTACCCTCTATATTGTTTCGTATTATACGGCATGTTATCGCTTACAACGATCAAAGTAGAGAAATTAAATGAGATCCCTCAGTAAACCATTTGTTTTACATTTTCCTCCTTCATCCTGCTTCTTATATATGTTAGGATTCCTGCTTCAAAACGCAAGTTGAATTTAGAGTCAAGTAAGAAAGCTGTGCTTGTCGGATGTATCTCTGGTAACTGCCGTTTAATTGGGTTTGACTGCAGGAATTATAATTTCAAAATGATCTGCGACAGACCGGCTATGATCTGCTGCTAACACTCCTACTTTCATGTGCTACTCTATACCAAAGAATCTATCACCGCAATGGAGTGCTACGAATTGCTTACTCAATGTGCAAAAGGAATGTTAAAGTAGATTTTTAGTGTGACAAAGATAGTCTACAAATTGGAAAACTCACCCAGGCAATCTTTACTACCACGAAACTGCCGGGATAAGCTATGTTCTACTGCTCGGTACTCACAGTATACATCAGAAAGATTGGAAAAGTATTAAGAGAAGGCAGGGCAGAATAGAAAATATTATGTACGATTGAACGTTGATGAACGTTCAATTTTGCTTAAAAAAATACAAAAAATAGTGTATATTCCCATGTATGTTATAATAAGAATAGATATGGTGGAGACATGACAAACAGAGAAACAGAGAACAAAGTAAACCATTTTCCTTTCGGTGGTGGATATAAAAATTGCAAAATATTTCATTGGTTGTAGGCGTGTCAGTTGCTCGATCGGGAGTTTTTACTTTCTTTCAAATGACAATGAAGAATATTTGTACCAACAACGTGTAGTGTAGTACACCTATAATAGAGTACAAACCAATTGTAAGAAAACACAGAAAATATATATAAAAAACAAAAACTAATGGCAGCCTTCAAGGGGTCAAATTCATTTAATGTGAATAGAATGTTTAAATTTCTTGACGTGGGCGTGGGTGTACACGGTTCACACATAATTCCAGCTTTTTACCCTAATTTTTGTGATCATAACGAAGACAAAGACGACGGAACAACGTCATAGGCGGATTCCACGCACGAATTCTTTTGTCAATGAGAACGCAGCCGTGATTATTGGCGTACTAACTTGCACATGTAATCGCACTACATCTCGTTTTCTTGAAATAAATCAATTTAATTTAATTACTTATGCGAAAGTTAGCATTATCCTATGCCCGAAACGTTCATGCCCTTAGTTTAGCTAACACTTTCCTATTTCTCTTTTCCTTTTCTTGTCATTATCATTACCGCTCTTGATATTCCTGCATGTCGTCTGTTATCGTTGCGTAGAAAAACATCATCAAAGTATCAAACCTTAAAAATTAATGTTAAAGTTATCAATGTTCGGTTGTCAATTTGGTCTCACATATTTACTTCTCAAAACTATCAATGGAATGATGAAATTAATGATACATCCCCGATTATTGGAGATACAAATGAACATTGAAATTTATCTTTAGTTCTCATAATGCTACGAATATGGATTTTTAGATAAAGTGTGGGACTGAAGTACATTTAGATTAATATACAAAATCTCATGTTAAACTTACCTCTGAAGTGACTATGAAGCCGCCAGCCAAAGGCGATAGAAAAGATGCCGACATATGAATTGTTTGACAAAACGCCAAAACTGGGCCGGCCAAATTGGGAGCGATGTCTACAATATTAGCCATAGCACCAGCATAGGATGCAGTTATATATGTGACCGCTACAAACCATATAATCAACAGTACAACTATGTTGTTAATATAACCGATACTAAAAATTAAAATGCCAGGAACTATTTGTGAAAATGCTGTGAAAAGTTTGCGAATATTTGTTAAACTCATGACTTCCTTTAGTACCATTTTGTCGGCAATACAGCAAAATACTACCGACGATAAATAAGAACAAATGAATGGCATACCAGAGAGAAAGCCATTCGCTTGAAAGGGAAATTTTAAAATATTTGTCATGAAACTTGGCCCGTACACAATAAAAACGTAATGGATCCATATGCGCCCAAATGTCGTTATACCGATAGCCCAGACAGGCAAAGATGTGAATATACATTTCCACGGGACTTTCATACCCATAGACTCTTTAACTTCGACACCAATATTCATTTCTATGTATTCGAGCTCTTCAACCGTAATTCGGGGATGCTCTTGTGGCGTATTGTATGCCAGCATATACCATAAAAAACACCAGAACATTCCTAATGAGCCAGTAGTAAAAAAAGCATAGCGCCAATTGAAATTATCAATTATAAATCCACATATCACATAAGTCAGCCCTATACCAATGCTAAATCCTTGAAAACTAGACATGAATCGTGAACGCTCTGCCAAAGGTATCCAATAACTGACTACTGCGTACATAGCAGGCCATGTCAAACCCGAGGCAAATCCTTGTATACAACGTATTACTACAACGATGCCATAATGTAAGTCGGCCGCAAATGGAATGCATAAACTTCCTAATGCAGTTGCAAATTGGGACCATCCAAACACCTGCTTTGTACCGAAATGTTGAGCTGCGACGCCGCCTACAACCTGAGAAAGTACGTAGCAAACAAAAAAGGAACTTGTGATCACAGATTTAACTGTTGCCGACCAATCATATGTGTCCTGTAAAAATTCATTGTTAATCATTTGGTCGTGTAAGCAAAACAAAAAAAAAAAAAAATATAAAAAGCCGTTGTTAGTTGCTCGTTGCAAACATAAATTGATGAATAAAAATTATGCTTTACGAAATAAATCGTGTTTGCTAACAACGACTTTTCTAAAAAAATTACAATAAGGATTAGGTTGAAGGCTTACCTCGCTAGCTAATGCGGGTGATAGTGTTGTATTTTCATTTGTTTGCAATATTTCAGTTAGCTGCGTTGAGTTTTTAGCTGTCATAGCAACTAATGCTATATTTATATCATTACGCATCATAAAAGAGACCAAAAATCCTGAACATGATAGAAAATATAAAACAAATCGAGCAGGCACTTTGGCTACAAAAAATGAAAGGAACACAAAATGTTAAAAACTAAACTTTAAATATATTGATAACATTATTTTATTTATTTAAAGAAAATCAGCTACAGATAATCATCAAGAAAAAGTAGTTAAAAAAAAACAAATAAACGGCAGGTTAGTTAAATTGAATTTTAAAATCTTTCTAGAATTAATTCAAATTTTAAGTATTTATTACGCTCTTATGTTTGCTTAAAAAGCACAATACTTCACAGAAGATAAGATTTGTGGAAATCGACAACAAAAAATGCCCCGTGATTACTTCGAATGTTCAAACCTTGATACTATGGCTGTTTTCTTCCCAAGTTACAGTGTCTGTATATGTTCGCTACGTGTGTTTAAATTATCACTTCTTCTGAGACTGTTCAATTTATAATGCTGCAATCAAAAACTTACGCCTTTATTTTATGACGCTCGCATCGAAAATGTATTTGCTTTGATTACTTTCGTAACATGTAGGGAAATTTTGTTTTCAACAAGACTTACTTTATCGACTCTAAAGGAGTTTAATAATATTAATACTTACATATAAATATATTTGTATATATATATGTTATACATATATATTTTATGTATATACTAATAAACAAATCGATTACGGTCTTTGCTTCTTGATTCGCTACGGCGTAGACTTCTGTCCATTTACTGAATTCGCAACTAGCCGTACAATGTACTTGTTCCTTGCGTTACAAACGGGAAAGCCACGGTAATATCGAAAATGCAAAAACTTTGTACGGCTGCATGTACCATTTTCTGCATCTACAGTTGCTGTGACGCCAAATTGCTCTCTGCTTGATCCACTGCGGCAACTAGTATAACGTTCCGATCGCAGTCGGCGAGTTATGTCCTTCTTCGAGAAACTTCCGCGACTGCTTAAGGTATTATTTGAAGTGGGTGCACTAAGCCGCAGCTAAGTAGTGTGTTCCATGTACACAATAATCCTTAAAATTAGGTGAGAGAAATTCATTCCATGAAAATTTTCTAAAAAAAGTCTCTGCCTAATCCCATCGGGCTTGCGTCGGTATCAACTGAAAACACTACCATTAATTACGGCGTTGTTGGCGATAGGCCATGAAGAACACCTGTCTCACATAATGTTGCAATTGTTGCTCTGAATCCTCCAATCAACAGGTATGATGTTATCACCGACTACGTAAAGGAAATCCTGGAGCTAATTGAAATCGTGTTGACACTTTTCTGTTAACGCCTGTTCACCAGATGAATTGTCGTGTCCATCTTCTTTTTACGTCTTGTTCTTTTACGTTTTGCCCGGCGGCTGTTGCAAAATAATCAGTTTTTTCGTAGATAGAGCACCTGTGCTTAGTTGAATTGGTGTTTGCTTGTTTTCACGCTACATCATTCGGATTATTTCGCAAACCATTTCGAAGATATCGAAATCATCGGCAACCTCAGTTCCTGCGTACCTGTGCGATTGATTTGCATAACACAGTAGTTGTTTTTTTGTGTAAGCCCGAATCTAAAAGTCTCGAAAAAGTTTGGCTTTAATTACCTCTATACAGCCTTCTCCAGCTCCAGGTCAAGAAGCCGTTTTACGAAGACCACAATTCAAACTCTGACATATGTCAGATGGGCTAGGCGTTCAATTTCATTAGCAAAGTCCTGAATTATTATGTTCTGATTTTTGACAGTGCTTACACAATTCTAGATGTCTTACCTCCCCCAATGTGATCATATTTATTGTGTCTACGTGCAGTGTGTCGAAACAACAATAGTAAACGACACACTCCAGAGTATCGAATGGAAATTCCTGACAACTTAATTAAATAACAGGTAAAAAGAATGCATTTACGACAAGCGCCATTATTGCTATTAGTTATTACCTGTAGTCTTGCTACGCATATTATGAATTTTCTCAATTTGTTTACAACATCCAGAAGGAAGTTCTAAAAACCTCATAAAGTAAATATATCCTTGGATCAGCATCAAATTTAAAATCGATTTATGCGTGTTCGTCTACCCGTTTGCCCGCCTGTGTAATTTCTGTGGTAAGCATTCTCTTGCATACAGGTTAGTATTGAAAATGGATCAAATTGGCCAAAGAACTCCCATACAGTGTAACATAAACGGCAATCCTTTGTTTGCTGGATCTTTTGCTCATTATTCATGAATTACACAAAACAATTTTCCACGGTATTCCGTACAAGTAGAAAAAAATTGCCACGGTTACCCAATATTAAGAAGTATATATTATATATATTTATATATATTTTGAATAAAACATCGTCCCTTTACTCATTATCAATGCAGTGTAACCCGCTTTTTCTTTAATTTAGTTGGAGATTTCTGGCCAAATCTGACTTTGGCAATCAGAAATAATCTTGACGCGCTGAAGCCGAGTAAAAATAGGTTTCATAAAAACATTTAACACTCTTCGGTCAATTTTCCTTGCATCTACTATTGGAACGCGCACAAAGTGAGTTTGTAAACCCACATATTTCTCACACTTTTATTACGTGGCGATTCTGTGACCAACCTGCAAATCATTCTTTCACCTACACTTCAACTACATTTATTAAATGACGTTGTTGCCGTCTTTACCTCAAAATTAGTTGGAAAATTCAAAAATTCTAACGGTCATGTCTTGCAACCCAGCAAAGCCCACGCAAACTATGATCGCGATCTTAAGAGCTTTTCTAAAAGCAACCAGAACATACTCAAAAGATGTGTACGATATTTTTCTTCTTTTTATTATACAAATTTTAATCGTAATCCTTAGTATAACTCAACTTCAGCAACAGTTAAGGAATCACCAAGGCACTCAGAATGTATCTAGAAATCATACAACGCATTACGATTCGACATTGAACGCAAAACTCAAGATCAACTTACTCAGTTATTGAAATTTGCTTACTATTAAGAATCTATTTTTAGGTTAATGTAAACACATAAATAAGAGCTAACTTGCAGTCGATTGAGAGTATTTAAGTAGCACGAAACCTAAATAAAAATTCAATTATTATGAATGAGTCAAGCCGAGTTTATCTTGGCGTGTTATGAACTTTCAGTACAATTCATCCTTTTTTCAATTGCTAGGAACACTCTCTGTCAAATCTAATTTGGTAAACAAGCAGGGCTTAGTCTTGGCGGAAAGAGTCAAGTTAGCTTACTCATATTCTATAGAAGTTTATTTTGCGCACTAAGTTAAAACCTATTGCATGGGGAACCCGCTAGGTTCCAATGGATTACAAAAGGAATAAATCTAAATAAATAAAATAATTCACGAACATCAGAAAATATTTATATCAAGAAACTAAACATGTCTTAGACTCACCTGTTTTCCGTTGCTGCATTAAGCCTTCTGCATTGACGAAAAATCTAGGTTTATATAGCATTTTGTCAATAAGGAGATAATAAAAAAAATTGATTTTACACAAATTAGAAAACCCAAGTCAATTGAACTCTACTTTAAACATGAACAAATTAAAATTTTTAAAACCGATATTTAAAAAAAAAAAATGCAAGCTGTCAGATCTTCAATTCAGAAAAAGCATCAGTCTCACACATGCATTGATTGGAAACCACATCACAGCTTTTGGCATGTAAATCACTTAATCTATCAATCGCTATCAGTTGTGACACTAATCGTTATAGGTCAAGTTTGGTTCCATACATATTACGTTCAACTTTAATTTTTACTTCTTCCCGAGTGCTATATAATTTATAGGGATTTACTTTATCATGATGCATCGACAACAAAGATTTCTTTATTTTTTGTAAGGCGAGACGTCAAACAACGAAATGAAATTATTTTGAATTCAATTTCCTTCTTTATCTTTTTTTTATTTGTGTCGTCATTATTAACTCTGTCGCCATTTTTATTGCCTCAGTACACTTAATCAAACACTTTGCTTTGTAAAAGATAACGTTGTTGTTTGGAGACTCTATATTATTAAGTAGGCGTGACAGATTTTTTCTGTTTCTGTGGGTTACCGTGCAAATTTTTATTGTGAAGTCTACGAATAGTGAGCATGACACCCAGAAGCAGAGCTGTTGTCAGGTTACACTACACTGTAAGCGTGTCTTTGTCCGATTCGGTCCATTTTTATTACCAACTTCCGGGGTTTTTGCCAAATTCAATCCAGATATCCTAATATTTTACCGGATTTGATACTGATCAAGGGTATGTGCACTTTATGGAATCGTTGAAGTTTTTTTTATCGATGTTATAAGTATTTTCAAAAAAATATATTATTTCTATTTCTGTGTTACATCGAATGGGTGTGAGTGTGGTTTTTATAGATCTATCTGGCGTAGCCTATGGGCAATGAGCAAAAATCTCAGATGTTTTCAGTTTACATTTTACTGCGGATATCTCCTTCCATCAATTTGGCCTCTTTTCAACACTAACCAGCGTGCAAGAACATTGCAGGGGATATTTTCCTCTTTACGGCTAGGAGAATGTCTACCACTGACATTACACAGACGGATGGGTGGACATGCTTAAATTGATTTTAAATTTGACTCTTTATTTGATGTTGATCAAGAATATATATACTTCATGGGGCGTCAGAGACTTCCCTCCGGTTATGGCAAACAAAATGACGAAACAATGACATTCTTCGGTGGTGAATATATAAAAGTTAAGATGAGCAAATAGGAAGATATGAAAATAAGAAAATAAGAATATTGAAAACAAAAAAATAGAATAATATAAATAAATGAATGTTAAAAGAATTTAATAAACAACCTCAAACAAAAACTAAAATTAATAAGTAAGACACACACTAGCTAAGGAATTATTAGAATCAAAATGGTTTTCAATTTAGGAATAGAATCGAATTCTATTTCTATCTTTTCCGGCCGCTATAAAATACACAATTCATTTCTTAAAATAACAAAAGTAATAAATGATACACTGAATATAGAACAAAATCACAATTAATAGGATCTCTTTTGTTTTGAAAGTGAACTGCAAACGTACAAATTGATCTTATATGAGGTGACGTTTAATGAACTAAAACATAAGTTAAAAACAAAAGATAAATCAACTAAAATTATTTCCCAAATACACTCTACACTAACACTTATCTCACAAGAAGGTATCATAATACGCTATAAAGATAGAACCATCTACTTCGTGGTCCGGATTTGATAACCTTGTTTCAGCAACATATCCTGAACTATCATCCAAGGCATCATATGTTAAGTGTAATGTTTGCCATTTTATAATATAGATCGCGCCTAACAACCGCTGAAGTTGTTAAAATAGTAAAAATTTACTACGAAAATGCTGCTTCTGTACCAGGTATCGTGAGCAGATTAAGATCGATATTGACATCGTCCACCTAAGCGCATTATAGGCAAAACTATGAGAAAGTTTAAAGAAACTGCATTTGCAGCGAATTTGCTAAGATCCATACATCATCGAAACGCACGCTCGATCTAAAACATTGGTATTGTTGGTGAAAGTGTCGAATATGCTAACGTTTCCATTACACGACACGAAGCAGATCACTATTGTTTGATTGCTAAGTTTTTTTAGCTCAAAATTAAGGATAGGCATGTTGACGATATTTGGTTCGAACAGAACTGTGTCATACGTCACACATTATATTCTGGTGACGTGAATTGGCCACTGTTGTCCGTTATAGGCAAACAAGCCATCCAAAATTGTCAAAAGCCAAAAACATGCAAAAAAATTAGCAAAAAATAATGGCAAGGTAATAAACAATATATTAAAAAAAAAGATTTGATTTTATTTAAGTTTACTACAAGACCGCAAAACAGATGACCCTGTACCCAACATAAAAGCAAAATTAAATCACCTGCGAACTAAACTAACTGGGCCAAAGTCCCACTTCAGAAAAAACAACTAATAATCATTCTCAATGATATCCACGCGTTAATAATATTCAAAAACAGGTTTGATGACTATATTAAGCCCTTTATACTTGCGGCGCAGACGAAAACATTCCCAGAAGCTATTAATGTTGCGCTTGAGTATGAAAGACCTATTCCAACTAACACGGACACAATCCGAATCAAAGTCTGTAACATATAACCGCGCTAATAACCATAATAATAGAAATTATAGCAATTATAACAACAACACTACTTCTGATTCTGAAGTTAAATTCGGCTAGAAATCGACTAGAAACTACCTTCAAAAAAAGCGGACTATGCGCTTCGTTCGTAATCATTAAAAGAATGATGTACAAGTAATGTCCAATTTATTTTTGATAATTAATTATTTATTGCTTCAAAATTTGAGCTCATGAACTGGAATTCAATATGGTTCGATTTGGAAGCCTGTGTGGTCCGTGCAAATTAGGGAATCCAAGATATTTTTGTAGACGACATATGATTTTATACTTCTGCTCCTGAATCACGCAGAAAGTGGTGGTGTAAACACGTATTTTGATACACTTCACACGTTTGGTGCCGGGTTCATTTAAGCAAATACATGATAGAAGCAAAAGCTTTCCAAAATTATCCGAATGATTTCTGTGGCTCTCTCGCGACAGCTTTATCGTGCTCAAACGCCTTTTTTTTTACTATTATACTGAAATACAGCTTGAATCTACTGAAATTTGAGCTGCACACTTGACTTACAGGATATACAGGATAGTTGTATATATCTTAGTGCATAGCTTTTATCCTCCAAATTCGACTTCGGCTGTCGCGTCTGACTCATTCTAATTTTACATTGCTCCCCTTTTGATTCAAAATTCCACCCCTCACACCAGTGTTACATAACATTCGCTCTTTGTTTTACGTGTTTCGTGTTATCGGAAATATTCTCACAATTTCGGGCTTGCAAAAAATAAAACGAAAGAACAAATTTAACTGACGATCAACGAGCTATATTGAGTATGCTCAAAACTCAAATACTCTTAATTCATCAGTATGTCGTTGATAAAAGACAGCAAACATGCGATGAGAGGAAATGTAACATAAATGGCCAGTTTTTATATAGATTTGGTTTAACAAACATTTGAACATCGTTACAACATAAGGTTTCTGAAACTTTTCATATCCCATAATCTTATGGAAAGACCGTCCACTATCCGTGTTTAGTTGTTTTCTACCTTCTAGTTTTGCAAGTATGGAACTTATATATCCATTTCGCCAGCCCACAACTACGTCAGCAATAACTAAACAACTGCTGCAGTCTCGCAAGTATACCAAACATTTCGATCACATGTAACGATCCAAATATATCATGAGAAGCGGCATTTAAAAGTTCTGCCTATAGATTTTCCCGGCAGATTATGATTTTCATGTATGTGCTGTTTTACATTCACTGAATGTATAGTCCCGTTCCTAATTGTAGTTCTTGATCTCATTTGCGTAAATGCTGCAACAAAAATGCAATTTTTGATATTGCTTGTTTTCCTTAGACAAGGTCTGCAACACCAGACTGTGAATAGTCTAGATTTTATTTACAATTTGTAGAAGAAAGATATACAATTAAACTTATTTTTAACTTTAATGCTCGTTTGCTTCGAATATCAATCTCTGCCTATAGACAGAAAATCACAAATACTATCTCCCATCCTGTTATGGATGCTAGTTCTTCTTTGCTGGATTTCCTGGCGTAATTTTCATGAATCTTTTCATTAACAGCGAACCGCATGAGACGGCAGCGCAAGTAAAACACAAGAGGATATTGAAATTTCCATAGATTTCCATAGCAGTCTCAAGCGTATTTTTTTGGCATTATATGACTTTCCCAGCAAAACATATAATTATGTTATACTAATTATAAAAAATAAAATTATAGTAATTTTATTGTATTTTCTTCGCTTTTACTAATATTGTGTAAATAGTTGATAAATATTTGTGAATTTTTGTCTCAGAATCAAACTTGAAAACAGTTTTCAAATTTTAAGCTTTTTACTTAACTTGCGAAGCGAGTAAATTTTATCGCTTCTGGAAATTTGTTCTTGTTCAGTTTCGTACTTTAAGTAAACATCACTTTCCTTACTAGGTAGTATAAAAAAACCGTCCCTTTGGAAATATAAATTTTACTGTGAATAACACTATTCACATAACTTAACTTACGTAAACATAACTATATATGCTATTTTATATCATTATTCTGTCTGTGTGCGTGTGCTAAATCTGTCCGTCTGTAACTTAAAGTTAAACAATAACTGTAAACAAATTCTTTTAGTTTAAATAAAGACTTAAGTTTTCGTCGTGAATTCATGCATTACGTCTTTATTCTATACTACTATTTTTGTAACATAAATATTTAAATTCTGTCCCTTAATTATATATTTCCCAATTTTCAAGAATTTATTCTCTTCAATTTGTATTTAAATATATCGTTAGTCATTTTCTCTCGTGCTTGTAATTCACTTCCACACAGGTATAGCCGCTATTAATAATTATCTTAAGTTATATTATTCTCAGCAGTGTGTTGTTTATGCGTATGTATAATAATGGAATTCTGAGTCGCATAATATTCACTACACTACTAAAGCTATACAAAGTGTAAGCAAACTAATGTCGATAATGTACATCCAATGCCTACTCTCAGCAATATAATAATGTAATTCACTACACAACGTCAGAATCAATTAACTAGTATTGAAATCCACTATTCATGTGGTGGTATGGCAGTCAACGACTTTATAAGCAGTCGAGCAACGTAAATCTTTCTTTAGTTTTTCGGCATCAGTCATATCAGCAGGTGAGTGACGGTAACGCCAACTATTCTCGAGACTTGCCTATTATCTTTTAGCTCGACCATTCTCTGCCCTGAACAGAGTCTTCGGTTCAAGTAGGAATCCTTCATTTTATGGCTTTGGTTAAGTCCAACACAACTCAAAACGAACCTGCTTGACTAATTGCTGAATCTAATTACACCGTTGCAGATCAAACCCGAAAATCGTGAACACAGTTATAGCGTCACAGAAATATTCATTAAATCATTAAATCTAGTATAGCGTTATAGATTACACCAGTAAATCGTTGCACCGTCGCAAATTAAAAAAGACAGTAAGCCGTACCGCTGCAGATTAAACCCGTAAATCGTCAAACACGTTGTTACAGTTGCAGAATAAATCAATTAACCGCGAACCGAAATAAGTGAATTCAGAATCGTTTTCAAAATATCCTTGCTCTGCCTGCCCAACACCACATGTTCGTTTTCCTTTCTTCTAGCCTACGTACTTCAATCGATCCTATTACGAACTTCCAAACGAGTAAAGTTTAAGTGTTGAAGGTCTGTCGAATAATTCTAAACATTTCCTATTAAAACAATAAAAATTCAACAAGTAAAATAAACACAAAGGTTCTTCTGATTATAAAAGATGTTTCTTAAACCCGACCGCTGGAAAGTTACGAACGTCACTCGTGTGAAGTTAGCCCACTTTTTTTCTTTTCTAAAATGTGGGCGTGCTTCATAGTGTCTATGTGTCTTTACTAAGATAATTGATAATGAAGCGGCATGGAAAAATAAACAAAATACTTACAAAAAATAAACCAAAATAGAAAATGCAAACATAAATGAAAAAATAAATCATGCCTTACGTTATAAAAACTACAAAAAACAAATTATTGTTACTATTCATCGTAAACAGTACGCTTATAGTCAAACAAAAATTACAATGTACAAACCGCGTTATAAAAAGTTTTAAAGAAATAATACACCTCCAATCTTTTGATATATCTTAAAGGCTTCTAAACGCTATGAAGAAAGCCTAACATCACGATCCAAAGTAAGGGACATCATAGTTAAAAGTGTCCGAATTTACTATTTCCTATATGTTTATGTGTTCAACTTAAACGTGGAAGCCTCCTAAGTAAGCAAGTATAGCTAAAGAACGATATCACACAATGTATGAACGAGCTCAAAAGATTATGCAATTCTTTCCACATCGAATTCATATTTGATCAGAAAAATAGGAAAATGTGGCGGGCTACGCTGGACAATGTTTTAAATAAAATTTATTTTGTAAAATTTTTGGCTTCTCTTTTTTGTTAATAATCAATCTCACTGCAAGACCTTTTAAAACGAATTAAGATGGTTGCTTCCTTTACTAAAAAATAAAAATGGATGATAGTAATAGACATGATAATCGACATCTTATCAATCATTACAATCAATGGCGGATTTTATTTGCATTATGCGTAATGCTATAAGCTATAGCTATAGCTATAAGAAAGGATTGATTGATTGATTTTCTTACGAATCCCTTTGTTCTACTCTAACGCATGCTTTTCTTACGCGAATTAATCTAGTAATGGAGAAATTAATTGATTTCTATTTCTATTCTATTCTAACGCCAAACATGTTTGCGTGCGAATCGATCACGCTCACACACGTGGATTTAAGTGCATCAACTACGCCATTGCATTGTTGCCGAATTTATATATTCGTGTTCTTTAATTCGTTTATACGAAGTTTAGTATTCATCTCTATATTTACATATTAGTGTTAGAATAGAATAGGAATAGAAATCAATACATATCTCCATCACTAAGTTAATTTGCGTAAGAAAAACATGCGCGAGAGTAGAACAAAAGGTTTCGTAAGCAAGAGCAATGGAGCAATTCTTTCTTGTCGTATTATGCATAATGCAAATAAAATCCGCCATTGATTATAATGATTGATAAGATGTCGTCGATTGGCATAACTATTACTATCATTAATTTTTTTTTTCTTAGAAAAGGCAGCAATCATTTCATCGCGTCTGTAATCGAATTTCAAAAAGTCACGCAGTAAAATGGATTGCTAACGAAAAAGAAAAACCAAAAATTTTATAAAATTAATTTTATTTAAAGCATTGTCCAGCGTTACTCACCACATCCTTTCGTTGATCGTTCTGATCAAATATGAAGTTCATATGGAAAGTATTCCATAATCTTTCGAACTCGCCCATACATTGTATGATATCATTGTTTAGCAATGAAAGAAAAAGCACTGTTTACTTAGGAGTACATTCGGACACTTTTAACTATGATGTCCCCTACTTTGGATCATGAAGTTAGGCTTTTCTGATAGCTTTTAGAACCCTTTAAGATATATCAAAACACTGGAGGGGTATTATTTCTTTAAAATTTATTTTGTATTGGAATTTTTGTCAAACTACAAGCGCACTGTTCATGATGAATAGTAACAATAATTCTTTTTTATATTTTTTATAACATAAGACATGATTTAGTTTTTCATTTATGTTTGGATTTTCTATTTCTGTTTAGTTTTTGTAAGCATTGTTTATTTTTCCGTGCCGCTTTTTTATCAATTACCTTAGCAAAGATATTTTTGGCAAAGGTGCAAACCTCAAAAAATTTTTGGGGCTAACTTCACTCTAGTCGAACGTCGACCCTAGCTATAGATAACCCGTGACATTACAAACGTCAAAAACGTCTTCCACAAAAGACCTGCGATTACACAAATGGGTATGAAAGCATGCAAAAAGTGTAACTTTTAGTAGTTTTTCAAAGTTGTACCAATTTGTTCCTGCTTTAGTAACTTTTTAAACAAATTGTTGGATCGTGTGACGACACTAAGTTCAACCATGCTTTTGCAATTACAAATAGAATATAAATTAATGTCTTTTATTCCTCTAAATTAGCTACAATTCAGCGTTAACATATTATCACTAATATTATCTCAAAATGAATAAGTTAGAAGTCTGACATTACGTTCGATCCAAGAACTAATATGATCTGAAGAATATACATATATGAAACAGTATAAATATTTTGAAAGTGAAGCAAATGCTTTCATTTTTAGGGACTAATTACATTTGGCCCGCGAATCAGAATACATTAAAAAGCTCCCTTCTAACGTCAGTTTTTCGTATATAAAATATGCACTAACTATCGAAGTAAGCAAAGCATACATTTTCTATTAATTTACTTAATCCATTTTCTCTCTTTCCTACTTATCTATTAGTTCACTTAATCAAATTTCCCTCTCACCATGAAGATACGCGTCATATCATAGCCGAAAAAAAATGTATCTTATATTTAATTCAACTTCAATTTCATATCCTACCGCTAATTTTCTGAATAAGATTTGATGGTCCGATCCTTTCGCTCGAAAAGTCATTCTGGGTTACAAAGTATTTTACATCGATCGCTCGACTTTTTGCTGAGTTATTCGAATTATGCATTCTTCACCAATTCGATCAAACGCGCAACTTTCTTTCACGAAGGTTGATTAATTTTTTCTTTTTTGTTGTTATTGAAATGTCCTTGCAAAGGCCTTTATTTTGCTTTTTGGTGGGCTCATTTTGTGTTTACAAATACCTGCAAATGAAAAGATGAGAGAAGGGAAAGAAGCTTATTACGCTTACATTACATTACTATTAATTCATATTGGTATTGCTATTCTTAAACTTCGTGCCACTTATATCGATTTTCCGTTGTACATCTCCGAAGCGTATACTATGTATGTACTATGTATGCGTACACATAAAATGATTCATGCTAAACATAAAATAATTAAGGCGTAAAGAACTCTGCGTAATACGCTTGAACAGGACTAATATTATTATGAAAGAGTTCGTCTAAAAGCATTATTTAGGGGCAAGACATTTTTAAAGTATTGATAATTATTGGACATCTGTAGAGAAAAAATCGTGCTCTTAATTTCGCAAATCAAGTAGTGCCATTTGTATTCCATTTCTAAAATACAGATTATTTGTCTAATTTAATCTATATACTCTTGGTAATGTAAAAATACTTGAGACATTTTTTTCGCAAAATGAACAGGTCTATGCTGCTTGTGCATATTTTTGATTTTTTTTGCAAAGAAATCTACTTTATTAACGTATTTTAATTATTTTCTTTTATTTTCCGATGCGTATTAGTGATCTTGTCAATGGAAAGAACTGAAGTATTTTTATAAAATAAGAAAGAGAACCAAGAGATAGACGAACCATCTGCCTTCAGATAACTGGATTCTCGAAAAAACCGTGAACAGAATTGAAAAAAAATACTTCATCTAGTCGCCTTTCTGTTAGATAAATGCAAATTGCTCTGTATCCATTTCCACCTCTGGAAAGGCGCTAATGTACTTAAGCTCTTTTGATGCTTCTGTTATCATTATTTGTTTGAGCAAAAATTCTGTTGAACTTTTGCTAATAGGATGTTACACCGTTTCAAACGTTTACAAAGCGAAACCATATAGAACTCTGGGAGATCATTTTGTAAGTTATAGACTGTTACTTTTTACGTTAAAATACAACTTTGTAAGAGATGGTTGGCATAATTTTTCTTTTTTTAATATTCATTACTAAATAATGTCACCATTATTATTGTATTATTAGTATTGAGTATCAAAACAGAAAAATTTCCACCATAATCTCTTACAAAGTCCTATTTTAACGTTGCAAGGAACAGTCTGCAAGTTACAAAATGACTCCCCCGTGTGTTTCAGTATGCGCTATGTTATATATATAAATGTATATATACGTAAAAAACCAAAAGTTAGGTCGAAAATAAATGTGGTTTTTCTTTCAGGATTCAAATCAACAGATTGAACATTTTTAGATTCCAAGTTCGCCAAATGCTTCAATAAATTTAGTGAAAATTTTCTATAGCAACATGAAGAAATTTTTTATAATTAAAAAACCTTATATTGTGTAGCATATTTGTGCCTAAATATTTTATGTAATTTTGCACGCCACGTCTCAGTTAGTGCGCAAATCGCTTTGTATTTTTATATTACGTGGCTGATTTGTCAGAATATATTCCGGCCCTATGCCCTGTAATTTCTCTTATTGAAATGTAATGCAGTACAAAAGATATTTACAGAATTAAAATCTTGTCTTTAATCCTAACTTAACACTTTGAGATGTTTCTTATTTTTCCGCTTAGTACACTTTAAATCGGCATGCTATCGGGCCAATAATTTTGAATCGTCAAGCAGTAAAATGCTTAACGTAAAGTACAGTAAGGGGTGTCTATGTTACTGCATTCATCGTCCGTCTTACGACCAATCGTTTGTTACCTCCATAATTTTATTCAAAAATACTTTTCTAACACCGAAATTACGGTTTTTTTTAAGGTTTCGCTCGATACATGTTGAGTTGGTACCAGTATATTTCAACAACTTCATCCTGGGGATTTTGTAAATATGAAAGCTTCGGACGGTGTGCTTATAGCAAAAGATCGCTTGGTTATGAAAGGCAAACATTTTTCACAACGTACTTTTTCCAAGTTATCATCATATATGGTGCTGTGCTTGCTTTATCATCGGAATCAATATCAGCGTTTCTTTTTTACATAAGTATTGTCGTTCATAACTGAAGTTCTTAATTGGTAATTTGGTTCCAGTGGATACTTGTCTACAAGTGCTTATTCACTCGCTACTTCCAAACTCTTTTTCATTCTTTTTCGCCAATCCGTAGTCTAACCTAGAATTCCGTCTTCGTCCTCTAAGCAATTCGAACTTTCGCTATTGAATTGTGAACGCAGAATGTTTGCAGATAACAGTCTTTGCATGAGATGCTTGAGATACTTGAGATACTTTATTTCGCACACTGACTTTTACAAATAAAATGAAAATAAATATATCCTTCACCTTCAGTAGTAGGTATAAAAACAACTCAAAGTGCATAAGTTAGGATTAAAGACAAGATATTATTACTTAAGTACATTTATTTATTTTCATTGGGATTATATTATTATAACTTTTTATACTGCATTACATTTAAATTAAGGAAATTACAGGGCATAGGACCGGAATGTATTCTGGGAAACCATCCGCGTACTATTAAACATACAAAGTCCTTTGCGTACTAACTCAGAGGGCACGTGCAAAATTGTGTAAAATAGTTATGTCCAAATAAACCATATCACACAAGTAAACGTAAGTTATTTCAAAATTATAATTTTTTTTAATTATAATAAATTTCTGCACCTTCCTTTAGAAAATTTTGATTGAATTTACTAAAGCATTTGTCGAGCATAGAATATAAAAATCTTCAAAGAAAATGTGTTTTCTGTTTGATTTTTGAATTTTCGTCGTACATAGATGTTTATATATATGCAATAGTGCGTACTTAAAAACGCAGAATTCTGTATGTTTCTGCTTTGTAGGCGTTTGATATAGTGTGACGTCATACAAAAAATATTGTTTAAAGAATTTTTTCCGCATACATTTAATGAGAATGAAAGAGCAAGCAATTAAATGGCTGCTAAATAACAGCGCTACCACTGTTACTGATAACAGAAACACTAAAAGTACCTGGAATTTTGCTGGTTCACTTTTACTCTTGTTATTTGCTTCTCTCTGATTGTATATAATTTTGGGAGTTTATTAAAGTTGTTTATAAATGTTAAAATAGGCATGAAACTAATTCATGAGGGTTATAGAGACTTTTATACAATAAGGTGTAGTGTGTGTTGTGTGTAAAGTTTAATTCAAGTTTAGTAAACCAATTGTACATTCGTTTATAAAATTCTTTGTTAATAAATGAAACAATACTTTATGTCCAAACAAGTAAGAATATAAGTTCTAACAAATGAATTAATTTTATATATCGCAAAAAGAACTGGCTCACCCCACTTTTCAGAGTTTTAGTAATTTTGTACTTTACTTTTGCAGTATTAATTTCAGCTCCTCATAAATAAATTGAAAAAACCACACTTTTTCTCTTCTAACTATTTACAACTGCAAGTAAACCAATAATGTTAGAAAAACAATTGTTGAAATTGAAAGGAAGAGAATCAAAACTCGTTATATTTGCGTGACATTTGTTTTGTGGAATTCGACCCTTGAACTGTTTGAATGCTCATTCTGTCGCCGCTCGTTATCGACCACCTAAACTTATTTAAAGTCTGAAACCATAAGAGCGAGCAAATGAACTTTGCCTAGTCGAATAATATTTAATATTCGTAGTACACATTCTTGTAACAATCATTTGTTTGACCTCATCTAAAAAGTGGCTGACAAAACAATAGTAGCTTAATTTAATATTTATCGAATTTACACGGTTCACACAAAACTTCACCTTATAAATGAACATGAATGGATATAAAAAGTTAGCTTCGACACTGATATTAATTTAGTGGGCAACGTACCACATTTACTATCACATTGACTCACGTTACCGTGTTTATTATCTAATGAATTGCACTTTAGAAGAATTACTCTCTTAACTTAAACGTCAAAAAGTCTATATGACTGTAAGCGCATCGGTGATTTTATGTTTATAGACGAGTAAATACTACTACACAAAAATTCACAGGGTTGTCTTTTATAAGTACTTCAGTATATATTACACACGAATCTGATTTTACTTATACGCCATACATACATGCGTCTTACGGAGTAATTCTCAAAGAGATCAGCAATATTTTTAGTTTATATTTTTGTTTTCATTACTTTGTTTTTGTATAGAAATTAAAACGAGGTTTAAACTGTTACAAATTGTTTCCTAAATTTTATCTTCTTTTGACATGTTTGATGCAGTTTCTTTTTTTCCGTCAACAATTTTTTTTCAATTGCATGTACTATTACTGGTAAAGACCCTGGGGTTCACCATGTAACTCTCTGACAGCCACTTTGTACTTTAAAATACAACCTAGAAAAAGATTATGGTGGTAATTTTTCATTTTTTAAACTCAATACTAATGCAAATTGCAAAGAGACATTAACTTTTATGTCAATTTCTAACTTGCGTTAGCATTGAGCGTAAAAAAAGGAAAAATTACCGCCAAAATCCCTTAAAAAATTGTATTTTAATGTAGAAAGTGACTATCAAAAAGCTACATGATGAGCCCCCTGGTTAAAAATTTTTTCAAACAAAACACAAAAATTTCTATTGAAGAGGCATGAAATTGTTTTAAATTGGAACATAAAAACTTTTTGATTTCAAAGAAAAAAAATTGTGTTAATGACAGTTAGAAAATATTTTATAAATATTTAGTGAAAATTAAAATATTTAGCGAATAAATATAAAAATCTTTAACCAAACAAACCTTTTTGACATTTAGAGATCTGAAACTTTTACAAGACAAAATTGTAAATTGTTTTAATTGTCAATGGAGTTACAGGTGTTAACGATTTGCGACTAACGCATATATATATATATATATATATATATATGTATATATACAAACATATATTCGACATAGACACATACTGTAATATGAAACAAAACCATCGCGACTATTTCTACTAGATAACTCCTAGTAAAAGAAACGATCCTACCCACACATTGCATAAAAACGTCAAATAGACAAAAGTGCAATTGTCACGTAGTATGGAAAAGAAGACGATAGCTAAAGAAAACGAACATTAAGAATATTAAAGTTTGCAATCATTCTCATTCGTACCATGAGAAGGGAGATGATCCCTGAGTAAGGTAAATTATGGAATACAATGGAGAACAGCCAGAAAACAGACGTGCTTTCAGCTTATACTGTAGGCAAGGTTGCGATCGATTTGGCCCATTTTCAATAGCAACGTATGTGAAGGAATTTCAAATGTTTCTGCCAAATTTGAAGTTGATATCTTCATTTTTGCGGCCAGCAGAATATTTATCGCAGACATTACTTAGACGGACAGACGGATAGACGGAAACGCTTAAATCGATTCTAAATTTGATGCTAATGAAGTATATGTATACTTTGTGGGGTTTCCGAAGTTTTCTTCCGGTCGTTACGAACAACATGACAAAGTGAATATATCGCTCACCTTCGGTGATGAATATAAAAAAAAAACGGTCTTACTAACTTTTGTCCATAGCAGTATGTGATGTTTATTACATTGGTAAGATTAATCTAATTTAGTATGCGAACGAAACGATTGCATGTAGATTTGCGAACAATTTGCAGAAACAAACGAGTTGCATTATCATATATTTCCTCTGAATTGCCCTTGCACGCAGTTTTGTGCATGCATTTGTTGAGAAAAGGCTTTGCGTATAGACTGTAAAGTCAGCAAGACAAAGAGGTGTCTTGGTCGTTTCATGACTGAAGAATATTTTATAATCTGTCTTTGAATTAGCATCAATCATTTGGTAGT
This sequence comes from Glossina brevipalpis, assembly GCA_000671755.1. Taxonomy (NCBI): domain Eukaryota; kingdom Metazoa; phylum Arthropoda; class Insecta; order Diptera; family Glossinidae; genus Glossina; species Glossina brevipalpis. The sequence goes on along the minus strand of KK351050.1, from coordinate 968,188 downwards.
GTGTGTGTGTGTATCTTCATATTATTATATGTTATTATTATACATTATATTCACGGATTTTTGTCTTACGTAATATTGGTAGAATTTTCTGAAAGCTGCTAACAATTTTGATCTAGAAGGAAAAATACTAAAAGATGATGATATCATAACTTGCGGACGGTGTATATAGTCTTATATTTATAAATCTGCTTTATTGAAAGTCGTTTAAAATTGTGATAAACACTTCGGGAAGAAATAATATTTTTGATAAGTAATGAAACTCGCAATTATTATGTTCTTTTGTTGTAAGTTTTCAATTTATTAATAATGTTATATATGCACATTTTCTTCTAGTTCTGTTTCTTTAAATATATAGGAACTTTTATAATTTTTACGTTTACTGATATATAACTACAATCATCACCATTACTATCGTCATCACCATCATCGCCATCATCGTCATCAATATAATATTATTTGTTATTTTGTTTTTTTCTCTATATTCCTAATATTTTTTATATTTGCGTTTATTTTTTATTTCAGGAGTCATAAATTATTCATCATTTGTTCTTGTATAAATATATGCTTACATACGAATTATATATAACATACAGCATATATGCTACATGTACATAATCATAATCTTCATCATAAACTTCATGTTAAATCAGGTGCAACATTTCTTTTCAATAAAACACTTTCCTTTCTGCTTACTGCCGCGAGAAATTTCTTGTTGGCGATTTAAAGAGCATACATTGAAGTTAAAAACAAATTAATTCTTGTGACTCCGAATAATATCACACCTCAGTTTTATGCCCGAAGTTTGAGCATTTCCCTAAATATATTATAAGTTTTTCGTTCTGTGCTCCGGGAAGGGACTATTTAATATTTTTGTGTTTATCTAATTAAGCTAAATATGGGAATGCTTTGACTTCAGGAAAAAAAAAGGAGAAAAAGAAAAAATACGTTTGCAGTTATAAGTTTGATCTGAATAAATATATCTTTAATAAGACCAACAAATTCTTTAAAGCGATATCGAAAACCAATTGCATGTACATTTATATCTCCACTACTCAAGGATAAGGATTATACAAGATTTATTCTTTCAATTTCTCTATTGAGATTTTTCGAAAACAAAACACACATAAAATGCCTACATTTATATATATATTCTCGATATGATCCTGACTCCGACTCATCTCACTTTATTCTGCTTGACAAAATAGTTTACAATTTTTATATCGTCATTAGCTTGGAGTGGTAGTTATCAAAGATGAATATATTTTTTTTCGTTCTTTCTATATCATTTAGTTTAATATTTAAAGCTTTTACGCATAATTCTGATATGTTTATAATGAGAGTTCTTGAGCTTCTCTTTTGCTGATAATTGAATTGCCACAAAATTAACGCATTTTTCTGTAGATAATTTATTTTTATATAATTTCTTAATGTATTTCTTTTTCTAATTAAAATATATGTATATACATTGTGATAGGAGCTATTGTTGGAGACTCTTGTATTTCAAAGTCCAGAAATATTGACAACTATCTGAAACACAATCAGTGATACACTGATTACATATATATAAAATATCCAGCAGCCAGTAGCCAGCAATCAAACTTAATATTTTCTCTAACTAAACTAAAGTTGAATTGGAAGAGTTCCTTCGAGAGTTGTATCATCATTTTGATGAAATTAAGGGGAAATTTTAGATAAGAAATCTGCCAAGGAAATAAATAAATGCTGACACTAGTGAGTGTAGCTAAATGAAGCGCAAAATTGTCCTTTCAAAGTTATGAACTAAAATCGTGTAATGCCTTAAACAAATTTTGTTTGGAAAAACTAAAACAAATAAAATCATTATTATTATGTAAAGCCGATCATTAAATATTCTACACCACACTGCCTAATATAATTCTTCATTTACTTTCATGATAATATTTCAAAAATTAATCTTCGTCTCCATGTTGTTTATGAGAGCACTTGCAGGGGAAGAGGCTAAAACATGATTTGACTTGAGTCAAACCTGGCAAATATAATTTTGATGTCAAAGATCTTATTCCCAGTCTTTGTATGACGTAAAGTATTAAACATTAGATCTTGTTTACTTTTCCCCAGGATGGTTATATATGTGACCAATAAAAGAGAAGATTTTTCTCAAATGGGATGTTATATGAGGAGTGGCCGGCAAAATCCATTCCAATCTGGCCTGGTCAAATCCATTCTCAACAACGTTCGTTGTGCGACCAAATCAGGTCAGTTTACCAAATTTCGTCAAAATATGTAAAAAATTGCACGCAAAAATTCACGGACAGACGTCAGACGAATACGCAAAATGATTGTGAATTGATCGATATAGTAAAAGGCCGGTCTCTCATAAGCCGTTCTAGATGTCAACTACGTCCGCGAGAACCCAATACACCATGTAACACAAAATATAAAACTTTGAATGAATTTATATAAAAAAAGAAAAAAAAATCTTGTATACCTTTCAACTGAAAAGCATTGAGCATATTTTTGTATACACAACTGAATGGTTGACGATACTCTTGCTATTGCATACAAAATATTATCGAAATGTGCGCAATAATGCCTAAAATTAAACAAGCCAAAGCGTTATATTCGTGCAAGTTCGACTTTTTAGTATTCCACACGGTTTCACCTAATAAAATTTTTGTATAAACTTTTATAAAAAAAAAAAACTACACCTACTTGCCCTCTAAACTCTGCTGTGAGAGCGCATCCTAAAAGGGGCCTTTCTAATTCAAATTAATCAGAGCAACTTTATCATAACTTTATCATAACTTTATCATTATCAATTTCCATTGCAAAATTTAAAAAATGTCCCTTTTTTCATATAAAAGATTATTTTTGCAAGAATTCCATTTTTCCATATTCCTTTAGTATCTTAAAATTACAATTTTCATTATCTTTTTTCCACCTGTCCATTTGATTTCGATCTAATGCCTGTCTATGAGTTTTTGTGTTCATCTACAGATCGCAATTTTCGAGCTAATTTTGACGAAATTTTAATCAGTTATATAATTGGAACCAAAGAGGAACACTTTTGAAAATGGATTAGATTGGACTATTTCTAATACCACTCCTCCTTATTTTGAAGGATTTTGTTGTATGGAAAATTTGTTCCCTTTTTTAAAATCGATTAGCAAACATTTTTGTTACTAAATAATATTGCGAGTTATATATCGAACCACAGTAATCAAATTACGTCAAATTTGATTCAATGATTCTAAAATTTTCAATAGTTATATTAAGATAAAATTTAGAGGAATTTCTATAAAAATTTGCTATTTTTACAGTTTTACTGTGCCAGACCGGAAAGAAGCTTTGGAAATTCCGATGCCATGAACGCGTTTCGCGTTGTTTGAAAAATATCTGAAGCAGTCGATGAAATCTTTCGAAACAGATGATGCCCAAAGAAAAGTGAATCACCACAAAGTAGCGTTTGGAATGAAATTGTATATTATGAGGCTCTAGAAACTGATCGAACGGTGGATTTTAGTCTCTATTGTCGGCCATTATCCAGATTGCAGCAACCTATTGAAAAAAAGAAATCGGCCAGAATTGAAGAATAAGAAGTGTTTCGTCTTCCATTGCGGAAATGTCAGAGTTTGCACGGCTTTAATGTGATGGTGAAAATTGAGACAACTTCGGATACCCATCGTTTCGTTAGATCTTGGCCCACGCAATTATTGCTTTTCCGCTCTATGTCGAATTTAATTAACGGTTTAAACTTGATGACTGTTAAGCACAGAACTTCTACACCGGTAGAATTATGAATCTTTCTATAAAATGTTAAAAGGTTATAAGTAATAATTACTATCATGTACTCACACAAAAGTCACTTTGAATGAACTAGCTATTATTTCTCGACAAAGTAAAATTTTGATACATTAAACGAATAAGGAAAATTTGGATGCTCCGGAATATTCTCGGACACAAGTGTTTTTGCAAGAAATAAACGTTCATATGGACGCAGTAATTATTCTTTTCGTATTTTTTGATGAAAATTGCTGGCTTAGGAATTTAATCTATTATGGGTTAAGTTTGATCTACCTATATAAGACTCGTTATATAAAAACAAGTTATAGTTTTCGGTATTTTGTGATAAAGATAATTGGAGGATTGCGTTAAGCGAAGAGGTATACGGTATGTAATAGCGGCTTATATAAAAGAGTTTTAAGCTTACTTTAGCTTCTTTACCTGAAAGTGAAAACATCAAAATAAATTTCTATCTTTTTTTTATTTTTAACTGTAGTAGCGCAGATATTATATCTATTTCAACAGCAAGTGGATTTTTTGATAGTCAACTATGATGTAAACAGATTGATAGGGCAACGACACGAAAATCAGTAGAAATTATTTGCTTGTAAGAGATAGAGTGAAATTAATATTCCAATTCCCAGAGCACTATATTCAAGTATGAATAACTACATCGTTTATGGCAGATAGGAAATTATTTTTGGCTGTGTCGTTGCATATCTCTTCGTAAATTATTTAAAGAAGTACTTTCATTGTGTGTGTGTGATTAAAACTTCTTCACTTCTATTAGTTTACAAAACGTTTTAAATGCTCCTTAAGACATCAACAAAAATTTCTAATTACTTATCTCATTTAAACAGTATTGTAACATGAAGTGCGCTGTGAAGTAAATAAGACTTCTTTAATATAGCGCATATTACTGGCGTCACTTATTGGTGGTTGCCGGTATTGGTACATCTTTCAGTGACATTCTCTCAGGTATGCATGGCAATCGGATATTTAGAAGCTGAATTATATCGTTTGTTACATCGGCTCAAAGGCTTTGAAGCATATGAATGTCGGCGAAATGCTTTCTTTTGAACGGCATATGCGTTTTTCAATCACGAGCGTGACTTGTTTATGAAATATTTCGTTATCAATCAATATGTGCGAAAGCAAGTGTGAGCAAGTAGTCGAAGGTGCAAATATTCCGTTCAAATGCGTTTTAGGAATATTTAATTCCATTTCCAACAATTCCAAAATATAGACATCGGCTGATCTTTAATGAATCTACGCACAGGATTGAAAGGTAGCTTTAATTATCACAAATTTCGTTCGTCCACTTGCGTATTCTTGGCCATCCTTAAAGCGTACAGGATAAGCTTACTTCATCTGTTGAAACGTTTCGATTAAAAATTCAAAACTTTGGTTTTTTTTTCAAGATTCATTTTTGCACCGATGCATCAAACAAACTGTTACTTACAAAGTATTGATCCATCTTCTACATTTCCAATCACTATGCACGTTTAATAGAACGTTGCTGACCTTAGAACCCATCTTGATACTACGAAATGAAAATTGTAATTTTTTACTTCCTTTTAGTTAAAAGCCAGTTATCCCTGCATATTAATAGGTTATTTTTGGGTCTCATGGAATCCACCAGCTCAAAATGTTCTCAGCTTATTATGTTTGTCGTATCTTTTTCTTACTCTTTTTTTGCTCTTCTTTTTATATTTGTTCTTAATTATTTATACATACATACATCATATCTATACATATATATATATATACATATATATATATATATATACATATACATACATATATATATATGTGTAAATATATATATAGATAGATATATATATACATATATATATATATCTATTTATATTTATATATAAAATATTTTATATATATTTAATTTATAAATTTTATACATGTGTGATTCAGATCTTAAAGTACTTAAAATAGGAACTTTGTGGAGTGCGTGTGTGCATTAATATATAACAGTAATGAAACATGAATGAATAAATAAAAAAGATGACGCGTGCATTTCTTAAGGAGAACGTTTGAAAAAGGCGTAATATTTTAACAAAAACTAAAAAGCAACATTTTCTAGTTCTGCCTTTATTTGTGTATAAGTGTAGGTGGTACGCTATATATGTGTATGTGTGAATAACAAACAGTCTTAGCAGATTTCCTTAAATTAGGATTTTTAATTTTTTTTACATTTTCTTTCTCTTGCGTTTTCTTTTAAGGAACGTCGTATATTATTGTAATTTTCAGGAACTTTAATTTTGCCAAATTTTGTTTTACGTTTGGGTTGAATTTAAAATTGTAATAATGTAGCATTTCTTCATGTGTATGTGTATGATTCCTAAATAGAGGTTTCTTAACGATATGAAAAATAAAATAAGAGAAATGAAAACTGTAAATATTCGTCTTTAGGGCCAATCTAAGTAAATATTCATTATCTAAAGCAGGTATACTAAAGTGATGCATATTAGAATATTGGCAACTCTGGCAAAAATCTTTCAAAAATTCACTTTTTGAGGCTATAACTTGTAGATTTTATTAATACGAAATTTTTTTGCAACCGTTTTGAGTCTCCTTAATTTGCGTTTACTGATATATTCATAAAATTTTCAATGGTATTCTGGCACTATTTAGTTAAGAGTATATATACCAAACAATTCAAAAACAAAGAACTTGACTGTTTTGGTGGACTTGTGAAAGCAAAACGGATAACCGATTGTTACAAATGAAAGGTTCAAAGTTGCAGACGTCTATTTTTTACTCCTCGTAATATAAAAGTCCAATAGTGATCATTATGAGGCGCAATTGAAATATATATCATGTTTGTTACTGCGAGAACGATTTGCTACTCCAAGGCTTTTTTTGGCATGAGATAGGTAAATAGTTTATTCATATCATTTTGGGATTAGCAATGATAAAAACTTTTCTATGATAAGCAAAATATCTGTCACTCCTGCATTGACGAAATTATTGAAGTTGGACATATTGGCCCACACCAATAAGCTTGAGCAGCGTCAAAGTGAGCAGGAAATTTGAAAATATTTTCTGGAATAACTTACAAACTATACCAGAAGTAGATTTAAAATTTGGCAAGAATAAATGTCAATGTTACTTATCCAGACTGTAACTTAAACTAATTAAATTCAATTTTATTTTACGCTTGGGCAGGAAATAAATAAGTTCGACCTATACTTGCTAATGTTTCCACATATATTTAAAACGTATTCTTTTTACTTTTATTTTACAGTAAGTTTTGTCCCATACTAATGGAGTCTGTATTAGTACTGAGCATAAAAAAAGGAAAATTACCACCACAATTCCTTTGAAAGTTGTATTTTAAGGTAAAAAAAAAAAAAAAAAACTATGACCCCGCATATCCCTAATTCCTGTTCTATGTTGTCACTTTCAAAGCTTGCAGGAAACTGCAGCAATTTAGAGATGAGGATATTGATCTACATTAAATTATTTTATGTGTATCTGTTTGGTGACGTAGAAAGTAAAATAGGGAGGCAAATGTATATAAACGCCTGTTAGTATTAGATAAATTGTTTCCATACATATGTCTATGGCATAGGATAGTTGTGCATTTGTTTACTATAATAACTATTATGTCTGTGCAATATTCATTATTATGTCTGTGTAGTGGCTTTCTAAAAATATGTATTTATACCCACCATATCGAGGGGTGCTGTTAATTTTATGTTTTTATGCCGACCACCGGAGGACGGGGGGTGAACTCATTTCTTCATAATGGTTGCAACATCTAAAAGGAAGCTTCAGAGACTGAATAATGTATATATATATCCAGCCATGTTTGTGCGTCCGCCTGTGTGGGTTCGCGCTGATCGCAAAAGTGAAGATATCCACTTCAAACTCTGCAGAAACATTGCAAGTTCGTCCAGATTGGTATTGAAAAGGGCCAAATCGGCCAAAGCGCGCTACCACAGTAAAGCGTAAATTAAAAGCCCTTCAGTTTTTCTAAGCTAAAATTTTTAGGTTGTTGTTTGTTACTCATAAATTATGAAAGGTGGGGAAAGTTTTCTAAATTTATTTTATGGATGATCCTATTATTAGTGTTCAAGGTTGCATAAAGCCGCCCACGTCCCCACAAACTTATAGGTGACCAAATTTAGATTTTTTAATTTTTTGTCGTTTTCTAATTATTGCTCATAAGGTAAACAAAACCGAATGTTGAAAATTATCCTAGCTATGCTCCGATGAAGATACATTGTCTACAAGTGAACAGAATCGATCAAGGCTTCACAGGGGTATAAGTGGTCAAGTTTTCATTCTTTTACTTTTTTGCTATTGGTGTGATAAAATGAATGGTGGTGGGCATACAAGATTCGGCCTTAGCCGAATATATGTTTCTTGCGTGTACCTTATACTTTCAGTTTTTCATGATTGGCCCTGCAGAGAAATTATGTATTATGTGTAATACACAGGTATATGAAATGTCATGTGTATGATAATATAGTATTTATATTGTGGGTAAATAAATATTAGTCCCAAACTTATCCAAAACAGTTCTTCTCGAAGCACTACATAATTGGCGAAAATTATGATTGAGATTAATTTGCCGTATTAGCAAATAATATTCATAATATTAGGTACAATACAATAATATTAGTCATAATTAGACATAATAATAGGGCAATACAATTTTCTTCGTCTTCATGACTATTAGAGTAACTTTTACTTCTGTATATTTCATTGTATTTGTCCGATCTTAGGAAATGAAGGAAAAAAATTAACGGTAACAGAGGCTTTTTCATAAATGCAAACCAATAATGTCCTCTAGGTAATGCCAAGCCCTTCCTCGCCCGAGACTAGTTGCATAGGTGGTAACCTTAATTTAAAAAGTCTTAATTAAGAAATTCTGAACTATAAATTTTTGATTATGTGAAGATTTTTGATCTTGAAAATACTTATCGAAAGGAACAGTGGGCGTGAGGAGCTGTTCAATTTTCCTTGGACAAAAAAAAGAAATTTACCATATATTGCAAATTTAAATCTCTTTAAATTAGTTTCGCGCTGTTACTTAAATTACATCAAAAAAAAAAAAAAAAAAAAATTGTGTTAATATATTAAGAAATTTTCATTTGTTTCTAATAGAAAATTTCTGAAGATAATTATATAGGGAGAAGTTAATACCAGTTACGGACCCCTTCTTTTAATATCTCGAACGTGAAAGGACTATCAACTTATGGAGTTAGTGATTATTATGCACCTGTATAAATTAAAACTGGACCGTACAGTCTTGCAGAACACAACCTACCAAAAAATGTACATTCGATTATTACTTCTTTTTTATCTCTTTAATCGAAATATTGTAGATAAATTTTCTTGGATTTACCAGTTAGTACATATATCTAGACATATGTGTTTAGATGCTTACTCTTACCTTTTATAAATGTATATATGTACATATATAGCTTTAAACATCCCTATAATTTAAAATTTAATTTAACTCTAATGTTATATTTTATATATTAGGAACACGTTGGCTTATATTCAAAGATGTTATGAATCTTTTAACATTCGTTCAATTTAGAAAAACGAAAAGATTTTTGAACTTAAAAACTAATTATATGAATTTTTTTGTTTTCACGTTAATCACCATTACAGTATGAGTATGTACGTTTGTGTTAGTAAGTATATTTTAATAGGAACTTTCTTCTTGGAGCTTAAATATACATATTATTAAATTATAGATGTAACTATAAGTCAATTACGAGGTATACAAACTCGCTTATAAGCAAACTTGCATGTATTATGTACGTATTTGAACGTTAGTAGTATACTTGTCCATTATTTTGCTGGCTGCGAGTGTTCAGCTAACTTCTTCCTTTTGATTTCGAATATTGTAGTCGATGCTTTTTCATACGAAATGACCCTTCATGTCCTGCAGAGACATAAAAAATAAAAAAAGCGAAAATAGATAGATTAACAATAAAAAATATTATTAATATTATAGTTTGCGTAGTTCAGTTTGTACGATCGATAATCTCGCACAGTTCTTAACTATAAAATTAAAGAAAGAACCTTGAGAAATTTGTACGTCTTACCAACTTACACATATATGAGGTATGAGGTTGAAATCAATTCGCTCTGCAAACTTGTGTATTAGTAACCTTCATTGACTTGAGAGGTCGCCAAAATTTTCATTCTCTATTGAAAAAAAGACCAACAAAATTTTTAACAGCCAGAATGTGGATTTGTATGGTGAGCCATTTGTAGGGTTTTTTACATAAAAAAAGTTATCTGAAAAGTTGTCATATCGGTGGGCATAGTTTTATAATCCTTTTTTTCTCTTGAGGGCGAAAATATGCAGAAATGTAATATAAACTCTATAAAAAGTGGGGGATAAATCCTAATAACAAGTTTAAGGAAAGGAATACCAAAAATATAGAAACGTGCTAAACAGAAAACTGGAAATGGGAAAAAATAAGCACTAAAAAATTAAATTTTGTAATAATAAAAAACACTTCACGGTGAATGAAATTTGAAATGAAATCCAAAAGCTGAACAAAAGAACTCTGGGGACACGATCTAATTGACTAAAAAGTCATTAAAACTTTGCCAAAGTAGAATTGTTGCCTCATAGTTTGATTTTCAATTCAATCGTAAGACTTAATGATAACATCATACACACCTATCAGTCCTTTCCAAATTATTTGAAAAACTTTCTTTAAATAGTTTGTTTTCGAAACTAGAAACAATCAACATACTGCTTGACCATCAGTTGATGTTAAGTTACACCTGAGCACTGCTACAGGGTAGTTAAAGTAATTAGACACGGTCTGGAAAAGAAACTATATTGCTCTTCGTGATTTGTTGACGAAAATTAAGCTCTCGATAGAGTCTGATACGAGGCTTATTATTTTAATTAAATCGTCGTTTGCCAGCATCATTTTATATGTTGTTAAAATCTTATTTAAATTAGAGAACTTTTTGTATAAACAATAACGGCGACGAATAAATTATTGGTAAAATAAATTCTGGAGCCATACAAGGAAGTGTTTTAGTCATAATATTGTATACGACTTTTACCTCGCACGTGCCTTTTTCCGACGGCGTTACAACCTACCTTTGCAGCTACCTGTGCAGCTACCTGTGCAGATATTACGGAAATATTAGTTAGTAGTAGTAGTAGTCCTATAAGCGCTTCAAATATTATAGAAAGACTATCACAAGCGACAGAAATATAACTTAAAAATTGGAACATTAAAATAAACATAGAAAAATCGACACATGTTGCATTTAGCCTACTAAAAGACGGTTGTCCTTCTCTTAAATTAAACGGCATAACAATTTCATCATCCAACAGCATGGAATACCTAGATCTTCATATCGACAAAAGACTAACTTGGAAAATATACAGTCAAAACGACAACAATTAAATGTGAAAACAAAGAGGTGTACACACTTTTAAGACCAAAATCCAAGATCCAGCTATAGCGGACATAGAGCAATTCTAACATGGAGACATTACAGATATATCAGTCTAAAACCTTAAGACTATTCACAAATTTTCCATGGTTTGTGGACAATAACATTTATATGCTGCGCTTGATGTCGTAGAAGTTAACAAGACTGAAAAGACTTCCCCTTCATATAGTAGACACATTAATGACTTAATGGATACTCGATATCTGAAGTCAAAAATTAAATAAGTATATATTTGCTAGGTTCACTGGAACCTAACAATTATGTTATATTATTGTAATCTGTTTGCTAAATTATTATTGTTCGTTTCTGCACGGATCGACTTAAAATTTCAAATCAAACCAAATTCGAGAAAATGATGCCTAATTCCTTGCGTTTCTCTTTAAGTATACTTAGTTATCTTCACCCATGAGTTGTCAACCAAAGCTCGGCACGTGTTAAATTAAAATTTTTTTATTGACTTAAAGCAAGCCAAAAAAATTTACTACCCATAGCTTCTTTCCAAACACCACAAAAGTAGTGCCTGTGTCGAATAAGGCCGCGTAAGCAAGTTTCAGCCTAATATCTTGCTTTTGGTTTCTGATTTCTCCAACAGACTAACAGATGTTTCTATATATATACACGTTCATATAGCTTCATCGAGACGGTAAAGAGTCTAAATCGTGCGTTTCTGTTTTCGACAGATGCAGCAAAAGCCGTGTCTTCTATCAAATAATCTTCGAGGAAAAAAAATAGGGACGAATATTTCAACATGAAAGCCTATTTTTATGTTTGGGGAACATCTGTGGGAAACATTCGCTTGGTTACAAAAATGAATATTCGAATAATCGAATTTGGGTTAGGATAGTATTTAAAATCGTGGATTTGCTCGTTGCTCGCAAACTACAGCAGATATAGATCTTAAAAAATGTCTCAGTATACTGCATTAGGAATCCTGTAGTACCTGTACAAAAATGGAAACAATCGACCACACCCACGTGATATAATAAAATAATGAAAGTCCATCTATCTGGTGTTTATGTGCGGAACGTCTGCGGCAATCATTTTCCCGGTCGCAAAATTAAGATATCTGGATGAAATTTGACAAAAACATGGATATTTCTTGCACGTACGCTGGTGTTGAAAATGTGCTAAATCGGACACAACTCCGCTTCCTTACTCGTAAATGGCAATAGATACAAAGTAAAAATTTCCATACAACTAGAAAAAATCTGCTAGGTTCATCCAATATTATAAAGTATCGAAATTTAGCTTTTTTCCAAATTTTTCCTAACGTGAAAGTGGTGGGTATAAAAGACTCAGTCGCAATCGAAAAAGATTTTCGTTCTTGTTTTGATTCAAATTTGCACGGATGTCGCTACTTGCAGCAGAGTCCCCTAAGCCAAAGATGTCTCACGAGAATGGCTACGGCGTTGCCGTTTTTGAATCTTTTTATTTGTTTTTATTGTAATAAATACGTACTTAATGACATCCGCGAATATTATCTTTCTACTAAATTTCTTTCCGTTGTACAAAGGTGGTCAAAAATAAACCTTTTTTGGACTGTTACAATGGTGTTATGTCTTAATCATCGAAATTTTCAGAACGACAACGAGTAAAATATTTTCGTTTGTTATTGATTCTGACAAAGTATGTTCATCATATTGTAACAAAGTTGCTAAGTGCACTACGGACACTCCCATTTTATTGTTCACAAAAATCTACTCTGCAGGAAAGTACTCAGTTGGCGTTTCGGTTACATAAATTAAAAATATAGTTGAAAAGCTAAATAAATTAACAATGTCCAGTACTCTATAAAGTAGTAGAAATATTAATGCAAGCTGGAGCGATAGTTTCGACATACCAGAAGTATAATTAAATTATGTACAAATACAAAATTATTTTAAGAACGATTGGACACCTAATTCCCACTTAATTTTAAGAGCTGTACATGATGTATGTAGATTGAAATTGTTGAGATCATGGCATATACGTAGGAAGCGCATATAACTTTTAGGATTCGGTAAGGTTACAAATAGATATGGTGAGGTGCCGTTAGTTTTGCCATAGATAGTCCTGAAACCTTTATTTTCTAAGGAAAGCATCTGATATTCTTACGGAAGGTGTCCTCAAAACTCTGTGTTCCTTCAAACATAAGTACGTCGAGGGCCTGCTTTGTATTGCAAGGCAATGCAGGAGCATGTGGTTGACGGATTAATCCGTATTAAATAGGTCCCTAGAATCGCATGTTCTTAGTGGTCGTAGCAAAGAACTTCTTTTTCAGAAAGTGAGATGAGATATATGTAATACCTAAGCCTGTGTTCTCTACTAAGGGAAGAAAGCGCCATTTTGAACAAGTTGATCCGGTTATTCAGCATACATTATACAAAACTACACCCATAACATTCATTCAAACTGAAACAAATTTTTTAATGGGTTTGTTTGGTGACAGTTAAGCGGTTTTAGTTCTTGGGTACATAGACTTCAAGGAAACTTTAAAACAGGATTTTTTTTTTTTTAATTATTGCAAGTGATGAGTTCCCAAACGGCAACCCCTTTAGATATAGAAAAACGAGAGAAAAATTCCGTGAGAGCTCTAGAGAAAGTCCATTGGCAGTGTTTCTCTTCAAGTGCAACGAGCACAATGTGTTTTAAGTTAGACTTTGGGAGGTCAATTTGTATCGCATTATAACAATATTTTAACCGTTTTTCTATGAATGATTTTAATATCTGTTGCTAGTTACCCCGAAGAAAAGACAAATTGTGTAACTCGATTGTCGCGCTTGGTCGGGACACAGAAATTCTTATTGGATTATAAATTTGTATTCGCGCGATTTAGGCGCGAACCATCGAAAGAAAGTAGAGTATTATTGTTCAATTGGCCAAGTTTGAATTTATTCGAATCGAGGAGTAACTTTATATAACGAAAATACAAAGTTGCACGCTGCGAAAACTTATGTTGACCTTAAATCAAGCATTGGGTGCTTAACAGTGCATATTTTAAATTGTAGACAGCGCAGTCGACCGACTTAATATTCAATACTCAATAAGTTCGTAGGATTACAAATTGGGCTTTTTGCAGTTTTTTTAAAGCGACCACTGCTGTCACCATCATTCGCGCCCGTAGAATCTTGTTTAAAGTAAGCAAACCACTAACAAATTGTTATACTCAACGGAGAAGAGTTGCTTTAGCACTTTTAAACATGTCTTTGTTTGAATGGTACTTTTCTGATTAAAAATCAATGCTTTATCAATAAACAAAATTCGGATCTTTAGATTTTTTTGAACATCGCAAGAATGGTATAAGTATAACAACTATAACTTGTAAACTAATGATCGGAATGTTACATTTCGCGTGAGAATTGGTACTATATATAGAAATCATATGGTATCATCCTACGAGCTTACTTAGTGATATGTTAAAATGCAATAAGTTATAGAAAAAGAGTTTTATTTAAAACATCTCGTAATATTTTTAGTTGTATTTACTAGAGGTTCTCCTGATTTCTAATGAAGTTCTAATGTTTCATCTATTGCAAATCTGCGTTACCCATTATGCAGATCAGATCAATGCGTAACTGATATGTCGAAAAACTAAATAAACAAAAGAGCGGGGCTTGTAACAGTCTGAAAGAGGTTTAATCAATGCTAAGAAAAGAATAACGTCTTCATGCTAAAACATTTTCCTGTTTCTTGTACCTTAGTTCAATATGTTTACATTATATATATATATATATATATTATATGTATATATAAGCAAAGGCTGTTGATCGTTCTTTGCAAATTTATAACTCACCGGGAATTTTATTGCTTTTCGAAATATTTGTGATTTGGTAAGAATATTATTGTTAATACCACTGGCGTTTATATCGTCAACTTTATCTTCTCTTACGTCACCAGGGAGAATGTTTTTCTTAATTACATCATATTTTTGCTCATCATTTTGGGCATTGTGACGGTCAACATTATTGTGATCTTCCTTTATTAAGTCATGGTCGCAAGTAATGTTGATGGTTTCCTGTGATTTCATTGAGTTTGGCTGTTTTCTCATTAAGTTTCTTTTTTTTGGCGGATTCCGTTTTTTTTGTGATTTAGTTTTAACGACAGACTTATTAGCTATATAAGCTAACATTGTTTCAGCTGGCTTTGAATTCAAAGCCAGCACCATTAAAGCGAATGGCTGATGATGAGAAGCGCTTTTCTTTAATGTCACAGCGACGCCGTTCTCATAACCTGCGGTACGCTCTTCAGTGTTAATTTTGTTGTTATTGATTGTATTTACGGGTGTCGAAGTTTCGGGTTGAGTCAACAGTTCGTTGACTTTTTGTATATGTTCTAGTGTAGAAGAATGTTGTTGGATATTCACTGGCGGTCGCTCGTATGACCGAGAGTCGCTTACAATGTTGTTGGTGGCTTTTGTGACACTAACAATTGGAAAAGATATGTTTGCTTTCTTTGTTTGGTTCTTAATGGTGCTACTACTATCACTGTTGTCATCCGATACATTAGGCAATTGTTGTTGTCGTTGTCGATGCTGATTACGTGACTTTTTATCTTTGGCTCTAGAGTTTTGGAACCAAACCTATAATCCCAGCAGGAGTACATACAAATGTAAAGTTGTACTTAAGATACAATTTTCATTTCCTCTCACCCCTATTCATATATACACACATATACACAAACACACATACACGCACGCATCAGTGTGCCATTTAAGAACTACTAAACAAAAGCTGAGTAAAATCAAACTAATGCAGATTAGTCTACTTAGACGGACGGTTTGCGAGCTTAAATCAGCAGAATAATACGAAAACCCTTCCGGCAAGTCTTTGATGTCGGGCATCATAAACATGACTAGAGTGCTATGTAGCCATAAAATATTTCAGCTGAGACACTTCTTTAACAAGAAGTACTGTGTAATGGCGGATTTGGATCGGATGTAAATGTGTAGGTGCTATCTTCAAGTCTATATACGCAGGAATGTAAAACGCTATTCTATGAAATAACAAGCGAGGCAGTTCGAATGAAACTTAACATCATAGTAGCTGATGTTTGATATGATCGAGCTGCATCAATAGTGGACTTTACGTTTATAAGCATCGCACAAGTTGGATTCTCCAAATCGTATAGCATGAGTATACCGATCATTTCGTGATTATGATGAGTGCTACATGGTAATGATGCTGGACATACAGAATGTGCTCGGTTTAGGTACCTGCGAGGCTATCTTTGCTTCGCCAGATAAACTGCAGACTCCAATGTATCAAATTATTAGTGATTATCTTTTAAACAGGACGCTCTTATCTTACACACCACAGAGGGCGCAAATAATACATAATTACAGAAGCCACCGTATGGATTGTACGTACGGTGCAATAATTTTCTTACCAGTTCCTAAAGTTGCAAAAATTGAACATGTTGATGCTACCGCAACAGATATCTTAGCTATGGGGTTAAATTGAATCCATCACATTTCAGAAGAAACTCTTGGCTCGATAAATGGCTCACTCCTTGAAAACAAATTACTGTTGAAATTAGAATTATAAACAAGAAATAGCGAGGTCAGGTTGCTGATAAAGTGAATTTTCACAATATAATTTGCTCATCGGCCGTCAAGTACTTTCCATTACAGTCGATAAACGTACATCGTTTCCTAAGTTTACTAATGTAGCACGTAAATCATTAAATCTAATGTGCACTAGAATAAGTTCATAGCGCGTATTGCTGGGCCAAAGCAGAAGTGAAGATTGTTGCAAGTGAATGTCGTGCAATCAGTAATAACATACGTAGCTCCTATATGTTGGATTGCCTTCCTTAGACATATGTACATGAAACACACCATTCCGATTATGTGCACTTCGAGCTTTTAGCAGACAAGGAAATTCTCATCACTGGTAGAATAATGAAATAGCATCAACGAGAAAGGACGTTAGGAGAAGAGTGCGGCTTAGGAGAAGGAAATCAAGAAAAACTACTGACACTTTATTAAAATCTACGCAACGAACTGTGAAGAAAAGGAGGCAGGAAAAAGAGCTTAAATCGGATATGCCGAGAATCGGATATTTTTCAGGACGATCCCAAATGTGACAGGAAAGAATTATTCAAAGAAGGCTTGTCATGAAGAGAAAGTTTTTCCCCGATAATTACAAAAGGAAATCCTCATCCCGAAAATCAATAAGCCGACGAGCAACTCATCTTCTTATCAGTTCATTTCCCTAAATGCGACAATACACGAATTATCGGGTAAAAGCCTGCTTTTGGCCTGGCCAAAGAATGCAGGTTCCAAGATATATTGTTGACCTTTCGAACTGGAGCACAAAAATAACATATTAATCAATCTTTTGTCGTTTCCTTGAAACACCATGTGTCATGTTTAGAGCATCGTGGACAAATTTATGATAAAAGTTCTCCAGAAACTATGGCGACTGGGATGTAAGCGGATAGAGAGAAGAAGCAGTAGAAAGCAATAAGCGAATCCAATAAAGTTTCCCCAGCTATGAAAATAAGTTTAGTACTCAATCGCCATGAGTGCAAAACACATATACATACACACACACACGCACATTTTATATATACATATATATTCACACCATATATAAATTATACATGCATTTTAAATGTAGCAAATCAGTCACTAACAAAAATATATACATAAAATAAATGAACTAAAAAATAAAAATAAGGAAGAACGTATATTCGCGTTAGACCGAATTGTTTTGTACCCACCATTCTTTCCTGCACACAAGACAAAACTTCATTCATTTTTCGATAACTGATGTCCAACATTTCAAATCATACATTTATGTTATGTCGACAACATAACTCATGATCGTATACATCATACGGATGAAAGCGCTCCATAGTCAACTATACAAACTAAATATCGTGTATAAATACCTTTTTCTTTTTATATGGTATTTGGAGTAATTCGTCACAGAAGCGTGTTTCTGTTATCTTTAAAATGTAATCGGGACGGACCGATAGAAGGCAAGTTAAACTGATTCCTTTGTGCACAGTAGTCATGGACACCCATCCATCACAAAATTAAAATCATGATTTTAACAAAAATTTCTTCATGATACAGATTTTTTCATAAGATGTTTTAATTCTTTTGTATTAATAGTTTTGTTAAAACTTCTAACGACTAAGAGGCTTCTTTCGCATTCATTGTCAAAAAAGTAAAATTATTATTAATTTAATTCCCTTAAAAGCACCACGGATAGAGGATAAATGTAGAGGATTTGCTGTTACATAAACAAAAAGCAGATATAATTCCAATTCTATGCCATCTATGAATTTCTATGCGTGATGATGTTCGGAAACATACGCGATAAGAATTAATAATTGATCCTATTTTCGTTACTTCCGTTAAACTAATGATTGTACGAAAAGTTTTTAAAAATAACGATAAGTTTTATTGTCGGGTTACCGTGATATTTGATACCGACCAAAAAAGTTTCTGAAACGTGTCGAAAACTGCAAACATTCAATGAATAATAAGCACGGAATACTATGCGTCTATAAAGGACAAAAAAATCATTTTAGATAATATTAGAATAAACCTCAATTTTTAAGAAATAAAAATTCTAGCGCTATACCTTTGACTTTGTTTTTACGGTGTAAGTTTTCAATTACTAAAGTATGTTTACAGTTTTTAATTTTTTTTATTTATTTTTATTTAATACTTTAAAATTTTTTTATAACATTCCTAATAATGGCTTGTACCCCCCGGTCGTGTTTAGTTTTATTTAAACGATTCATCATATTAAAATAATTGAACTATTGATAAAGTATAGAGCCTACGTCTTCTCGGATATTTTTGCTCTTTGTTAATTGAAATTGAAACTTTATATGTTTTGCCGACTACAAATTATGCTCGTTGAGAATCCGGAAATATGCGATCCGAAATGTTTCGTCGCTTGTTTTCCCATTAACTTAATTTTGGTAAATTATATGAATATACATATATAGATTAAGTATAAAAACTGTCAACATTTTTTGACAACGTGCTTTTGGAAATATGTGGCAAATAACGATTTTCGATTTTGTACTTCGTAGTGCGTTAGCTGAAATTCAGCGAATAAGAGTAGAAGAAGAAGAAGATCAGATTTGGATTAGCAAAAACATTATAAAACTTTTAAGAATCTTTATAAGAGCAAGAAATTTGTCAGGAAGATTGCTTGATTATATATAAATAATCAAATTATATAAAGAAATATTGATGACCAATGAAGTCAATCGTTCCTTTCATACAAGCTTCAAATTGATTTTTTCTTTCCTTGACGGTAAAATCTTTGTATTTATGTGTCTCTGATTGCGTATTCCCCGGAGTGTACTTCTGTTCGTTGCAGAAAACGTATCTAGTATACCTTTTGTGGTCGGTACAAAAATACAATTCTAAGGTCGGTACAAATATTTAAACAACAAATATTAGTTAGCGAATGGTGAGTTTCTCTGTAATACGATTTAAAATTAAATTTCTACGTTGCCATCGGAACTTTGAAGAACTTTTTTAGTAAACCTTAACTTATTGACTTAAACTCGTCGAAAACGATGACTTTGAAGAAAATGATAGATGGATTAAAATATAACACAAGTATTTGAAGTAATAATGTCTAACATTTCTTGATTACTTTATTTAAACTATCGAAAAAAAGCAACTATAAAAAAAAATTATTCAGAGAAAGAAGATATAAAATGTATTGAGAAATTATTGAGAAATAAATTAAAACGTGCGTTTAGTCTTAAAACAGTTTAAGACAGGACGAACAGCAAATGTTGCAAAAAAATTGTGGCAAACAGTGGGTCATATGAAAAGAGTAAATTAAAAGTTGGGAGTATGGGAGTTATTAATACACCCAACTAGAACTAGTTAAACAGTTGTTTCTATCTGTATCATTTACAAAGAAGAAGAACAAAGTAAAAAACAGATGAATCTCTGAAAGAATTCGATTTGAGCGTCAATCAACAAGTTCCCTATAAGGCACATGATGCAGGTTGCAATCAATATCTTTTAAAATAAACACATTTGATGTGCCTCCTTTTTGGTGTTTCCCTTTCTTTTTGATTAATAATGATTGTCTATCATTAAATAGGTTTTCCATCCATATATGTGTAAATTGCATATATTTTCCTACAAGTAATAATTTTGCGCTTAAAGACCACTTGTAAAAGGCGGCATATCTTTATTAACAAATAATTTCTAAATTGTAATAGAAATAAGCTAATACACAACTGCTTTTTGATCCTCGATGAATTTATAAAAATTATTCAAAAAGCGATGAGAAAGAATCTAAAATCAGTAGTAGGTACAATATTCTTGAACATTTTAAGTTGTAAATTATGTAATAATTAATAGGTACAAAGTTCAAATACATCATAGCTTATTATCTTGTATAATGCTTTTAAAATCAAGGCACCGATTTTCTTAAATTTTGTCTCTCTATTGCAGAAAAAAACACAATTTTTTAAACGTGTAATGAATTTTTACTTGCTTTTTACTCTTTTTTTTTTTTGTTTTGCAATTTACAAGATGGGATGTAAAGAATTTCTACATTTTTGTAGAATGAAAAAACACTAATATACTAAGAACAAAAACGATCGTTTTTAAATAAGACAAAATGTTTCGATAAAACGCGGTGAAAAGACCAAAATTCAATATCATAATAATATATTTTGTTAGTTCATAGCACTATAAGTATTTATGGTATCATAAATTAATTAAATTAATCCACAACGTTTGCAAATTATGCAAGCTCTTCCTATCAAAACTTGCCTTAAATAACGGCACAAAACGTTCAAATTACGATAATTGAAAGAATTCAAGTCTTCGAACTAAGCGTAAAACGAAAATTTGTATGTATATGTACTTTCTAATGCAAAAGAAGAAGAAGAAAAAAACGCTTCGGAATATACTTGGGAATGTAAAAAATGAGATATATTCCTTTCAAAATTTTACTGCTTTAACTTTTTAAAGGGGGTACTAAAGGGAATACTAGACTGAAGTTACAGAAAAGTCAAAGTTATGCATCGACAATACACTGAAGAAGCATACGAAGAAGTATAGCTAACAAACACTTGCTGAATTTGTATGGGTGGATAGACTGTTCGGTGGATAGAATATCTAATTTCCTGAATATAAACGACAGAGATTGGAGTAGTAACAGAAAAGCAAACGATTTTTAATTTGTCTTCTTGATTGCTTAGTTACTTTTGATAATTTACACTTGTGTTGCCGAAAAACAGGTGGAAGTGGAAGCATCGCATTACAGAGTAACCACTCCAAATATTCGAAATCGCCACATACTTTAAACAATACCAATACAAATACAAATACCAATCTGAATCACTTCGTAAAACATGCGTCATTGTTTTGTTTATTATGTTATCCTAGATGAGATTTGATAAACGGTTGGTATATTTTAGATTTGAACGTTTCGTGATCTTCAACCGACCCCTATCTAAATACAAATATATGAATGAAGGGGATTCAATTTTTTTTCTTTCTACGTACATATGTATATGTATATATTCTTATGACATTTATATTGCATTTATATATCTGTGGATATATTATATATATATTCAAATGTCATAATTATGGAGATCTGGTGACATTTCTCTTCAGGTGGGTGTGCAATTTTTTCGATCAGCAACACATTACTCAAGTTACTAAAAATAGAAAATAATAAACAAAACAAAAAAAAAGAAAGAAAACGATTTAATAATAAAAGATAAAAATAAAAAGTTAAATGAAATCAAACAACGAGTTGGATTAAGTTTGAATCAAACTTTTTATACCCACCACTAATTGATGTTGAAATAAAAAAACTTAAGGAAAAGTAACATGCATATATTTACATACAATATTTGACTGTAAGATAAAGTGAAAATCGTATATTCTTAAGAGATATTTATAAATTATACTTGCAATCAAATCATAAATAATTAACTAGAAAAATATTAGACACGAGTTCTCTGTTTTATTTATATAAGGTTTTCAGTAATTTTGGGTGAATTGCTGGACCGATTTAGCTGCCTTTTTAATTTGGTCTAAAGAGTGTGCTAAAAAGAATTTAAGACCAATATCAGGTCAGTTTTATTATAGTTTTAAATGAACCCATTAAGATCTTTATGAGTTTCAATACGCAGCCATAGCATACCGAACTAGGCACGTAGTCGGATGGACATGCCCAAATCGATATCGCAATTCACTCTGACCAAGAGTATATATGTGTCAAGATTTCTTATGAAATGTATTTGTTTGCCTTTGCACACTTCTTTGCTTTACATACTTTTGCATACTCTAATATGTTTTCTGTGGTGGGCATAATAAATAACATAATAAAGCCTTAAATATGAAACGGAAAATACTGACCTGAACAACTCGCTTTTTTAGGTTGACTTTTTTAGCTATTTCCTCCAGCATTTTGCGACTCGGATTTGACTCATTTTGGAAGCATTCGTACAAAAAATTCAATTGTTCTGGTAAAATAGTGGTGCGTAGTCTTTTATTTTGCTTATGTTCTGGCTTCACTGTTGTTACATCGATTATAGAGTCGAAAGTTTGTTGCTCTTTTTGGTTAGACACTAAAATATTGGACGATGTAATTACTGATTTATGATCATGTAAATGGTATTGGAGTTGCTGGTTTTTGTTGAGCGTAATAGAGCATTGCTGGTATTCAACAATAGAAGGATATAACAAATCTTCATGGCAATGCGAACGAGCAGCCGCTACATCTGCTGATGCAGATTTAATGATGGCTGATGAAGCAGGAGTCGCAAAAGAAGCTGACAACTGTTCATGATCTTTGTTTTTTACTTGATTTGGCTTGACTTCTTCTAAACCATCTAACTGATCTATATGCTCAACATTTCTGTTACTACTTTTATTTTGTAAATCCAGCTTTTCAATCCTCCATGAATTCTTTATGTTTTCATAACTAATATTATCACAAACTTCCTCTCCGCGTGTTTTGCTTCCATTTTCAGCACAGCAATTATTGTTACGCTCATTATCTGGCACGTTACTCGGTTTTGGATTCTGATGCTGGGGAGACTCTTCTCCAACTTTGTGCTTAAGTGATTGAAATAGATTGCTTCCTCTATTTACGTCTTCATCAACGAAATTAGCATTAACTCTGGCTTCATCATCAACAGCTTTCTCGTTTGTTTGTTTCGTAAAGTTTTCATAATTCCCTTGCATGATATTATTGGTTGGTGTTGGCGTTATGTCAAGTATGTGTGGTGGGGAGGCATCTAATTGAAAAAACTTTTTCGATTCAGAAAGCTGATAGTATTGCAACAAAAACTCTAAGCTAGGCTTGCTGTCTTGATTGAAATTTGTGCCTTGCTGTTGTTCACTCTTTAGATAATATTGAAACAAAAATTCATAACTGTTCCGTTTTTTCGATTCCGTCTGCTGGTAAAAGTTCGCAAGGAATTCAAGATTCATCTCAGTATCTTGTGGATATGGTTGCTGTTGATTGTCTGTGGGCTGAAATTGATATCGCAAATTGGCATTGCCTTCGTTCTGCAGAAAATATTGATACAAGAAGTTATACTTTTTCGCTTGCGACTCATATTCATTGCCTGGTAGTGATATGCCGTCCAGCGATGATGCATCGTCGGCATTTGAAGAAGTTTCCGAACACTTCCGTTTTTTGATAGGCGGCTGACTTGTTTGTTGCTGTTGTTGTTGTTGTTGTTGTTGTTGTTGTTGAGCAGCTTGCTGTAAACTTTGTAATATGCTACCAAAAGGGCCGTATGCCGCTGCAACTGCCGCCGCTGCTGTGTTCGAATCAGCACCCGCATGCTGCTGGGAGGCCGCCGCATATAAATTCAAATTCGGATTGACTAAATGCAACAGTTGATGTTCGCGCAACTGATCGAAGTTTGTGAAAGTCAACTTACATTTATCACAGTCAAACTTTTGGTTTTCGCCGCTAGTCTTATATTCAACAGGTGGTGTACTGCATGCATTACGAGGTGGGACTGGAACAAATTCGCTTGCAGCAGTGGATTTATTAAAATTGGACGGGAGTAATTGAACATGCGTTGATGAGGAAGGGTGACCACCTACTGCTAATAGCGCCGCTGCATTATTGATATCAGCCGATGAATTGGAGTCTTCGGAACTAAGATTTTGTGCTAATTGCGCTGCAGCTATCTGTGCTTTAGCTGACTTTTTATTGTTTTCTTCTTTAAAGCAATGATTTTTTTGGTGACGTATTAATTCATAGTAACGCTGAAATACTAGATTACATTTTTTGCAGGCATAATTTATGTTTTGCTTCTTTTCTTCGGACTCGTATAGTGAGTTATTTGGCTGATTTTCATAAATTTTACGCTGCTTTTGTCGAGCATTCTAGAAGAATAAACAAACGAGGCCAATCTTTATTAATGACCAAAGAACAAAGAAATACTAACCTGAAACCAAACTACTATAACACGTGGTGAAAGTAAAAGAAGTTTACTGAGATATTCTAAATCGCTGTCTTTTGGGTAAGAGTTGTTCTCGAAAAATTCCTGTAAAACCTTGATCTGATAATCAGTAAAGCGCGTGCGATTTGCGCGCTTACCACTCGAAGTCGATGAAGAATTTGAGGAATTAGAGTTATTATCAAACTGCGTGTGGGAGGGAGAATGTTTCTCAAATACCTTATTACTAACCGTGATGGCACCGCTATTGTTGTTTCCTCCTGAGTTATTACTATTACTATTTTGATGACTCGGACGT
Organism: Glossina brevipalpis; assembly: GCA_000671755.1. NCBI lineage: Eukaryota > Metazoa > Arthropoda > Insecta > Diptera > Glossinidae > Glossina > Glossina brevipalpis. Next base: position 943,242 of record KK351050.1, on the reverse strand, counting down.
TCTATAAGAGATATAGTGTTATTGACGGAACCAGCATTGGCACTCAGTTGAAATTTTTTTGGAGGTCCCATGCTACTGCCCGATAGAGAAGGCATTTGGTTCAATGGTAATGTATCTAAGTGTTGTCCCAGCAGTTCATTCATGCTGCCATATATATTTGGAGTGCTTGAACGATTAGGAGTTTGAGGACGGGAATGCATGTCTGAACTACCGCTTTCGGATTTTGTTTCGTAGCTGTTGAAAAATGCAGTAGCTGCATATTGGTGGTGTTGAATCGAGGTAGTTGATGACGCGGTAGACATGTCATTTATATCATTTAAATCTTGTTCCATATTAGAGCAACGCATTTTTTGTTGCTGTTGGTTAAAAAATGTATTGATCGTCGCACTAGATGACAGAAATTGTTGTTGTTGTTGATTATCTTTATTATTACAACCCAACGATATGGACAAGTTAAGGTCCTGTCTAGGTTCAGTCTTTATTGGCAAAGCGCAAGTTGAACTCGCTGCATTCGATACTTGAGTGTTGGACAAATTGTCAAGATCCTCTCTATGTTTTTCTTCGTTCTGTTGTTGCAGGTCCTGCGCTGTTTGTACTTCATTAATGTTATGATTTAAAATAATCGCAGGAGAGGAGCATGTTTGCTGTTGTTGTTGTTCATTACTTAAATTATTCTGCTCATTAAGCAGTATCACTTTCGCATTACCAGTCCGCTCGTATTCCTCTAAATTTAATGTAGTAGATGGAGGATTGTTAAAATTGTAGGGCGAATCTTTGTTTCGTTGTCGTTCCTTGAAGAGAGTATTACGAAACCAATGTTTAACCACCTAAATATTGAAGTCAAAGCACACAAAATCGTTTATTTCGCCACTCTATAAATCTAAATTCTATTCAGAAAAATGTTTAAGAAAATCTCACATATTAAATTCTATCTACTCTTTGGCAACTTAAAAATGTACTTAAGCCGACATTTGAAATCGATGAAAGTGTAAGGTTAGAAGTCCAAGCAATCATATAAAATTGAAATTAGTTCCCAACAGTTGACAGATATATATAGAAATGAAAACTAGGTGAAGTACTATTTTCCTAAGAAGGCTGGTGAACCACAATCTAACAACATCTGCAAATTGATGCTCGTGCGGCTGCGAACCCTTTTATATGTGTGCTTCGTAACGTCGGTCGTTAGAATATCAAATCTTTTTGAACTACGTTTTGAGTCGTTTTTTCTACTTAAACTTGGTCAAGTAATGCCCAGTTACTCCAGATCTCATCAATATTATTAATATAACTCAGTTACAACACGACAAACGGACTAATTTATGAAAAGAGATGTAGTAGCTCCAGTGAAAGGAACAGATAACAACAAAAAATCAGAAAAGAAGATAAACAGAAGTTAGATACTTACGTCATATAGTATAATTGTGAAATACACACATACAAATGACGTTACTTTCTTTATTAGAAGGCTTCCCTTAGTTGTGCATTATTTTTTATGCGTGTCAAGATGCTTTGATTCCAATTTCGACTCTCGAATTAACCGACTCAAAGACAAATTATGAGAAGTGAGCATAAAACTGAAACTTATAAAGCGATTAGAAAATGCTGTTGGCAGTAACTATACGTCGTTCAACAATCCTCAACAATCCCTAGGTGAGTGAAAAAATATTTTATTTGCGAACTTCGATTTTATTCATCAATATACTCTCCCATTAGAGTTATACAATCATTTCAAAGCCTTTCCGATATTTCGATTTGTGAAAACGTTCTAAATTCAATTTTCAATTTTCGTAATGACCTCATCATTTGATCCAAAACCTTCCTACTACGACATCTTTTTAAAACTTACAAATAGATAACAAACGGTCTGGGACGGATCTGCAGAGTGTTGTGAGTGAAACAAAAATTCGAACTTTAATTCATGAATTCATTTTGCCACAGCTCTGAATCAGCGATACGTTTATGTTATTTGTGAGTAAAGACAGTGCCCGTTTGGAAATCAACAAAATGTGAATACACTTCATTTTGATATTTTTAGCAAGTCAGACATGTCTTGCAACTTCACTTTCCGTTAAGTGAGAATTATTGTCAGAATATTTTGTATATTTTGATGTAACCACTCAGTTTTGGGAGTCCGCTACGTTCAACATCATCAGTGATCTCGTTCCAAGGCCACAAATCTTCACTAAATTTGTTTTTGGCGGGACATAGTTGCCGTCACACTTTCTAAATCAACGCTGATTTTGGACGGAATTTTCTCCCATCAAAACTCAATATTTAGTCAACATACGAAATTCGAATAATTGTAATATATAAAATAAAACATCAACCAAATCACAACCATTCGCAAAGAACTGCGCGAAATGACATGAAATTTTGACTAGGGTTGTTCGAAGGACACCTGTATGTAAGGCCCGGAATATGCTCCGGACATGTTAAGCTAGAGAGTGGGCCAAGGTTACGCAAAAAAAGCCTGGCGACTTGTTGAAAGTTTTTGCAATTTGACGTAAACTGCATTCGTTCAGAAGTGTAAAAATGCTAATTAAGTGAAGAAAACATTTAACTATAATAAGCATTTTTCTTAGAAGGAGACTGAAACTTAATCATATATTTTAGACTGCATTCTCAAAGTCGGCAGCAGGAAATCTAGTATTAAAAGCAAAAAAAAAATTAAATCTGAAAATGTTGTTGAGGGAAAAGGACTATAGACTGATAAACTTACAAAGATTACTGTTTAGCTGAGAAGAAAAGATTATGCCAGCTTAAGAATGATAACCAATAAACTGATCAGACCGTCATGGAATTACAGTGACTATCTCAAGTCAAAGCGTAGGAATTATTAAAACTTATATTCGTTTAGCTCAGGTGATATCAGAAGATTAAAGAGTAAAAAAAAAATAGAGGACGACTGGAAAACATAAGTTCATCCGTCTCATGTCAGGTATTCGTCGGATACTTGTCCGTTTTCCGCTTACTAGTCTTCTTCTGTAATGTGTATGTCCAACATGAAGTATGCACGTTTGCTTTTTAAGTCTGTCCTCCCGTCGCATACTTACCTTCAAAAACAAAGCCTAGCAAAACCATTAGAATGCATATAATGCAACAGTATGGGCAGTAAATTAAGAATTTATGAAGCTGTAAAAACATTATATTCCGTTTTTGAATCGCAATTACCTAGACGCACTATTAAATTCAATAAATCATCATAGACTGAAAAAGTTTTAGTTAACTTTCGATTTGGTTCATGAGGAAACTTGGAAGTCAAATCTACTAGCATTTCGTATGACTTTAGTCGATGCTTTCGTTTGTACCATTTACTTTGCATTACGAAAGAAATAAGAGACAAACTGTCGTTCATTTATTTACCCTGACCTTCAATATCAACGACGGGCATTGCAACACCAACATCAAACATCACAATATCAACAGAAAGCACTGCAATTGAGAGGAAAAGGTACCATGAGGGGACATCGTTCAATGTTAGGCTGTTACAGATGTCAAAGAAAAGAATAACTTTCTTCTTGAATATGCCGACGTAAACTTCGAAGTGATGTATCGGATGAATATTAGGTTAAGTTCTTTCCTTTGAAATTTATTTAATTTTTTTTTATTGCGTCATTTAGCATCATAAAGTATTTATTTTTATTATTATGCTCTCAATTTACAATTTATATCCGAACGACCGTACAAATAACCAAAAAGGAACTAAACAAACTAGAAAGTTTCATTATGATAATACAAAAATGAATTCTAACATAAGATATTTTATAATCTAGCGGTTGGAGAAAATGAAGAATATGTTTAAATTAATTTTTGTTTTTCATCTAAAGTTGTCGCTTACTTATAAACGTAACTCTAAAAGGGATTGTTGTGGTAAATTGACTGTATGCTCTCAAATCTAACGCAAATTTGTTCAAAAAGATAACCACTTTGCTAACGAGTAATTTGAGATAAATGAGCTGATCTGCATATGTAATGCAGAAAAATGAAAAACTAATCAGACGAATGTGACCGCTATAGCTTGCATAAAGCCAAAAAAAGTTAGTTAAAATTTTATATGTAACCAATATTCAGGATAGGATCTTGGATAGGATAGTTGCGGTTGGAATGCATGTAATTAGTACTTGAAGAATACTTGTTTTAAAAATTATATCGTAATTTTTTATAAAATAAATTTCATTTAATGGCAACCTGTTTATTTTGCAAGTTAACAACAGTTAATCGAATAAGAAAAAGTATGGTTGATGATGAGAAAGTCATATATCTTAACGATGCAGTAGATAACAGCAAAAGTTTGTCGAAATAAGCTCAAGAAACATTCTGAAAAATCGTCGGTTAATGCGCGAGTATTTTTAAGGAGGAATAAAACAACTAAAATCACACTTCACCACGACATGACAAGATATAACGGCCTACTTTCAATCATTGGAGATTCGCTTAGTGAACTTAGTGAAGCACGTTCGTGCTATGAAGAAGTCTACCTGAGTGTTCTGATCTACTATACGAATGCTGGAATACATCTCAAAGAAAAACCACGTCAAACTGATGGATTCTAAAGAAATAGATGAAAACGAAGAAAAGGTTCATTCATTCTGGAAATAGAATTATTAGAGTAATTTCGAAGGCAACCAGGTGAGCAATCAAATAGTCTATTCGATTTGATGAATATTCGTCCGATGAACGAAACAACTCTCAGTGGATATTGAATCAAAAAGATGTAAAGAATCTATAGAGTATAATGATAAAAAGAAGTGGACCACAGCCCTGAATGATGAAATTAATTCTTCAAAACACCGCAAAATAAGAAGAATTGCTACTTTGCCGAAGAGAAGAGAAATGGTTGAAATAGGAATTCAAGCCGATAAGCTGGACATTGCGAAAACAATAATCTGTCCTGCTTTCGTCAACTGAAACAGACTACATGGCATTAACTGAAACTGCGAAAGAAGCTGTTTGCTTGTAAACATTTTTGGCGGATTTCAGAATTAAAAATAAACAACCCACTGTATAAACATAATGTTTTAATGAGAAGGTGATTCAAAGAACAAGACAAAACCTTACAATATACCATTTTATGTTATCTTAAAATTATCCGCATATTGGAAATGAAAAATAAATAAACAAGGGTGCTGGAATACACGTGTTTACTATTTGAATATCACTTCTTTTAATAATTAAACCGAAATTTGCAACTGTTTTTTTTTATTTTATTTATTGAACGCGAACTGTATATTCTGTATTTCTGTCATAAGTTAATCATTAATGCAATAGCGACTAAAATCAAAAGGATCTAGATAAATACTGCTAAGAAGTTTTATGAAGATATTAATTATAATTATTCGTAGTTCTTATATTACGAAAACGTTTTCCACCCAGACGACGTAATTCAAGCAAGTCAGCATCCTCATCGAATATAGCGTAAATATTCGATCCTTCTCCAATTCCATTCGATTACCAAAGGAAGTGATTGACCCACGTAACGACAACGCTTTAACGCTAAGTAGTCATAATAAGCATTTGTTAGTTTATGTTTTTACAACAACATTTAAAAAGTTTATGGACACTACCCACTTTTAGATTAGCTATGGATGCAGTTAAAGATCTAGATATTTATGTCAATACACGAACAAACAATAAAAAATGTAAGTCACACAAATGACGACAGCCACTCGCTTATAGTTTTAATTTTGTTGGTAATATATTGTTTTTAATGTTTCTTTTTGCACTTGAAAATAATTTATTTACAATTAGTGTTCATATACACATCGATATTATAAAAGGATTTATTGTGAGAACATATTAGTAATTTATCAAAAAAGATTTTTTTTTTTTTAAGTTTATAAAATTTCACATATTTTCACTCTTCACTATTCACAAATATAATCTACAACAATTAAATATAACTGAAAATGAAATAGGACAAGAGACTGACTTATTTTCTCTCCCTTCTCACTGTTGTTGCCGAACTCAGAATATCAATTTTTTTTTTATTCTTTTTCTGTTTTTCTTTTACAAGAGAATGCAAGGAATGTTAAAAAAAATCAAGGCCAGTTGCTTGCACATTTACTTTATCAGTCATTGCACTTTGCGCTCAATCGTAGAAGAAAACGCACGGAAACAGACGGAAGAATTCTAACTAAGGGGACGCTGCAACTGGTAGCCAGAGAAGTGAGCATTAGATATTCCGAGCCCATATAAATCCATTCATTTGAAAACTGAACAGAGTCGGACGGTCGATTGCTGAAGTATAAATATACAGAATAGGAAGAAAATCTAGTCTATTCTTATAAATGGTATTTGATAAAGGCAAATTTTGAGATAGACGATTGAGCTGTTTATAGCGTTAGAGCTTCCAAAAAAATTAATTCAGTTGATGTAATGTTGCTCAATACACTCCATATATTTATTTTATCAATCAATATATTTTCGCAATTTTACCTTCATTGGTAAGTTTGCTTTCTGGGACATTTCCATTATGCTCTCTTCACTGGGGGAATTGTTGATGTCAAAATGAGCACGGAGAATTTTTAGTTGTTCATCAGTGATTCGTGTGCGCGCCCGTTTTTGGTTGTTCGACAACTATTTTGAATAGAATTCATAACGTTATATGTTAGGTAATGTGAATGTGAAAAAAAATCGGCTGAAGATTAAAATAAAATGTATACCTGTGTGCTAGAAAGACCTGGAGAAATTTGTTGTTGTTGTTGTTGCAACAATTGTGCACCAACATCATTGTTGCACACTGCGGGAACAACGGCCGAAACATTAGTGTTAATAGCAATTGGAGTGTTATTACTGGAAACAACTGGCAGATCCGTTGATGACATGTGCGTAGTTGTAGGATTGGAGGAGCTTGTATAAGTAGTGGAAGGTCGAGTGGTGTTCGTGCTCGTGGAACTACTTACCGTAGCTGAATTGCCACCGAAAATCAATGGTGGTGCCAAGTTCATAAAATTTAGCGACATTAAATGATGAAATTGCATAAAATTAAGCATTTCTACGGCATTGAAAGACATCCCGGATGCTGCAGAAGCCGCTGCCAATTGTGGTAATTGTTGTTGAATCTGTTGAAAATTTGAAAGTACTGGAAGGTGTGACAATTGCTGTTGTTGGTTTATCTGTAAATGATGTAACAAATCTGCCGCGGGTTGTTGTTGCTTAAGTAAAGCTGTAGTAATGGCAGCCATATGCTGTTGCTGAAAAGTTGGCGAATGCACGGGCTGCTCAGCTTTTAAACTCATTGGGGATAAAGAGGCACCACACTGCTCTGGTCCTAACGGTGACGATGAGCGAACATTTTGTTCGCTCAACAGCTTTTCGTTAGTATTTGTACAACGTTCCATTTCACTTCCAGCAGGAGAAATGGTACCCGGACTGCTGCAGTCACTAATATTTGTGGATGCGACTGAGCTACTGCTTGTTGTTTGATTGTGGAATTGTTCTATATGCTTTTGCAATGCTTGTGCACTGCGAAAATTGCGCTGGCAGGTGCCACATTTAGTAGCATCACGCATTGTATGATAGAGTGCATGAGTTGCAAGCTTGTCCTGGGTTTTAAAGGCCAGCGAACATTGTTTGCAACGATACTTATAAACATGACGTTCAGATATTACCAGGCTCATATGATTATCATTGTAATGTGTAAACATAGCTGTCAGTGTAGCAAATTGCATTGAGCAACGATTTCGTTGATTGTTTGACGCTAAACATAGATACTCGCCTTGTTTCATGTTGTAATGTTGCATTTTTTGCGCATGCTGCAATAGCTCTTGTTCGTGTTTGAATAAGGTCCCACACTGTTGACACTGCAACTGATCGTAAGTTGGAAGAAATTGCCTTTGCAACTGTTGCTGCCCGTTTTGGTTTTTTGTGGAGTGTTCCACCGCTGTTTCTGTTGTGACATAATTACAAGTAGTTTTTATATTTTGCCAAATGCTGTTGTCCACTAATTGCAAAAGACGTGCTAATCCTCCACTACTTACATTGTGAACAGTCATCAAATGTACCTCTAGCATCTGTTTTTCGGTAAAAAAGTCTTGACAGAGCGGGCATTGTACACTAAGCTGCTGCCCTTTTGTTATAGGGGAAGAACACGTCTCTTCGGCTGGCGTTGTTAGCTGCCTCGACTCAGGTTTTTTGCGAAGGTGAATTATTTCATTAACTTCATCTTGGCTTACAGCCAATGTGGTGTCCGCGGAAACTTCTCGTTTAATTGTAACCGGTTGTAACTCGTCATACTTTTCAATTCCACTTGAGCTTTTTGTAAATGACTGATTTAACGAAGTTAATTCATTTTCGCCTATTCGCAAAGGTGACTTCGTAACTTTTGTTGACCTTGTAACAGCTGCCAAAGTTGCAGCTGCCATTGCCGCTTGAAATGCATGTATTGCCACCGGATTAGTGGGTATTACAATATAGTCGTCCTTCTCGTATCTCGAATGTAAGGACCCATTATGCTGTACGATATCTGCTTTCGTTTGAGAAAAATAATCGCATCGATTGCACTTATATAACATTTTCGATATTCGGCTAGAAAATTCTGTAGAAACCGACGATTCGTCATGGCTTAGCTCATCCGAATTTTGCAATTGTAGTTTTTCGGTATTTAATTCTCGTACGCGGGCTAAGTTTACTGATTTTGGTGACCTGCTGGAAACTGGCGAATATGTATTCCTGTCCAAGTCCGTTGTATTTTCAACGTCATCAATAACGCCATCAGTTCCCCGCTTGTTTTCGTTTTTACATGACGAATCTAAGATAGTGAAAATAATAATAATAATAATAATAATAATACTAATCATAATAATAATAATAATATAATAATAATAATAATAATAATAATAATAACAATAATGAAAATAGTAACAATAATAATAATAAAAATAATAATGTTAATAATAATGATAATAATAATAATGATAATAATAATAATAATAACAATAATAAAAATAGTAACAATAATAATAATAAAAATAATAATAATAATAATACTAATAATAATAATAATAATAATAATAATAAAAATAATAATAATAAAAATAATAATAATAATAATAATAATAATAATAATAATAAAAATAATAATAATAATAATAATAATAATAATAATAATAAAAATAATAATAATAATAATAATGGTAATAATAATAATAATAATAATAATAATAATGGTAATAATAATAATAATGATAATAATAATAATAATAATAATAATAAAAATAATGATAATAATAATGATAATAATAATGATAATAATAATGATAATAATAATGATAATAACAATAATGATAATAATAATAATAATAATGGTAATAATAATAATAATGATAATAATAATAATAATAACGGTAATAATAATAATAATGATAATAATAAATTTTTCCAAAAAAAAGCATAAGATCGGCACAGCAAAGAAAAATATATTAGAATAACATTGTGAATGAAACATAAGTTTTCCCTGAATTAGAAACAAACAGCACAACATCTATAGTTCCACGTATTGTTGATGTTGCTTTATGACTTGACCTTGACCAGCAGGACTGCCAAAAAGTCGTTTGAAATGAACAACGTTAATGAACGAGTGCGACTAGGCTATAGTTAGAAAATTAAGCAACGATTTGTTAGAATTCACCCCGACCTAACAATGAAAGAATATTAGCAGCTAAAATGAAATTCAAAATTTACAAGACTTTATCTGCGTAATCTACGGGGAGGCAATCGCTACATTTAAAACATTAGAAATGAAGACTACCAGTTTGATACAGAATCATCGACCGACCAGAATTGAGTGGTCGTAATGAGAAAACCGATTAAAAGTAAAAACAGAATTCCTACGCAAAGGCATTCGCTAAATAAGAAAATACACACAAACAAAAGGAACTGGTACTATATAAAAAGTAAAGCCAGAAAGGTAAAATCTTGATACAGAAATATAAAGTTCATATAAAGTTCATAAGATATTATAATATATTCACACCTAATAACTGCTTAGTTACTATAAAACAGAAACTATGAATTGTAGAGAATAGATTACGAAAATATAAGAAAATAGAAAACAGATTTTTTACGATAAATGAGAAAGTCTTCTACAAAAACTTAAAGAATATAAGTCAAATAGAAACCTGTAGTGATCTATCTATCCTAACAAAAAGCAGTTATAACGATATTGAAGGCAATTACTATCTTTACCTAAAAATTGTAACAACAAGAGTGCGAGTGACCAAATGAGGCGTAAAAAACCGAGCTCATTACAGAAACAAATGAACACAATATAAGTGAAGATGATCTCAAGGCTATCGTGAAAAAAGCACAAAATTCGAAAACTCCGTGGCGACACACAATACAAAATTACTGGATACAAATGTTACTGAGTACGCGTAGGGAGACTGTGCAATAAATTAATATATTATTACAGGATCCTAAGAAAATCTCTGATTGCTTGACAGATTTTGACAAACCTTCTTGCTAAATCCCCGATAACAACTGCAGCAACATTAGATGATAAAAGTCTTTGCGGAACCTCAGATATTCACGCTTAGAGAGTACGTCTATACAGAAGCCGATCATTCTAATACACACAAAGTCATTGAATGAAGAATATAAAAATCAAGGTATAAGCAACAACCAAAAAATAAATAATGGAATGACTAAAACAGTACACGGTAAACATTTACGTGTTTTAAATCAAAACCATGCTCCCAACGAAGCTTCGAACCATTGCTTAGTTAATGGTTGTATATTCCCAGAAACAGAACGTTTTATGTAGTAGAAATGATCAAAAAGCAATAATGTAAGATCACCCGATGCAAGATGATAAATGCAAATATGCATGCTAAGCAACAGAACCGATAAGTCATATTACATCAGTTTGCACAAGCCTTGAGAACAGAGTATAAACACATATGTGATGTTGTTGCAAAAATAATTCATTTAGTACTTTTATATAACGTTAAAGCAGATATCCCGTATTATAAATATAATCCAGAAAATGTCATAGAAACCGATGTGGTGATAATATATTGGGACAGAGTGGTCTTATTCGGAGCATTTATAGTTCCCAATAGTCCAGCGTTGTAGGAGTTGACCAAAAAGGAAAAAATTGTACACTTTATTGATGTGTCATTATGAACTATAACTGAAAACTGAAAACATAACTGAAAAATCTGATAAAATAAATAATTATATGCCGTTCATTAAATAACAAAACGGCAATGAAAAGTTGAAATAGTCAAAATAACACCAATAATAATATTTTCTACGGGCAGTATACCAAAGACTTTCCGGAAAGGATTAAAAAACTAAGACGAAATGCTAAAGTCTGTAAAAAAACTCCGGTCGGCCGTGACACTACAGGCCTCTAGAATTCTAAGACGTTTGCTTGGTGAGTTTAAATAAAAATATCAACAAGAAAAGTGAACTATGCCTTGAACTATGTGAATCCATATATATAGATATAAGAAAGGGACAAGAAAATAATAATAATAACAAGTAAGAAAACTATGTTCGGCTTTGTCGCATCCTTGTTATTCACCATCTTTACCTTCAGAAATAGATCGAAACATTTAAATTTCAATTCTTGGTAGGCGTGGCAGATTTTTTCCATATTTATGGAATATTGTTGAAATTTTTATTGTGTAGTCTATGAGTAGTAACTAAAACATCCAGAAAGCGCACGTATTTTCAACTTATTTTATACTTTATGGGTTATGGCATGACAAAGAACTTTTAACTTCTTTGTCAAATTTCATACGGGTATCTTAATTTTTGGACCGAGAAGCAAATAGCCTAGGTGGTTTACGAATTTGATACTAATCGAGAATATATGTACTTTATGGGGTTTCTGAAGCTTCTTTCTTAATACTACAAATGAATTTTTGAAAACGGCACGCAGCATAACGGTTTTCATTTATTTTGATTGATTTAAACATATTATACTAATGAAAGAGAAACTTAGATATATATATGCATATATTATATATATATTTATATATATATATATATATATATTTTAAATTCATAGTCGGATCAGTCACACTGCGTAGTCACACAAGTGCCTGTTGACTTTTTTAAAATCTTAAACACACGGTTAATAACTAACCTTCTAAAATATTATTATTCTATTGCCTCTCCTTCCATCCAACAAACACATTTATCAAATACATGTTTTATTTTGGGATGTTACAGTGAAATAACTCCTTAGCGTTATATTTTATTATTATTATTGTTTTAAATCTATATTAGACCAAAGAAATAACATCTTAGACCAATTCTATTGTTTAGTCGTTTTAATAAAGTTAAATATTCCATTGATATTATGCTCTTCATATATTTTCAACATGTTCATGCGGTTAGATGCACCAAATTCTTCAAACTGGGGAAAGATTTTGGCATTCAGAAGGTATATGTTTTATCGCAAGGTTTTGTCCACAATTGCAAATTGAAGGAGTAGATCCATTGGTGTTATACAATAATATGAGCAAGATGAATTCTTGCAAAGGTTGCGACTGTGACTTTGTCGACGTTGGTTGAACGAAATTAGGATTGACATGGTAGGTCTGATGATTCTTGTCATTAATTTTATCTTTAATATTTTTACGAATATATTTTTGAACGTCAATCTTTTCTATTGTATCCGTAACTAATAGTGCCGAAGTAGGAGATTTGACTGCTAGATCTGCTCGGTCATTCCCTAGGAGATCAATATCAACCGGCATCCACAACATTTTAATTTTGTCTCCGTAAGTGGAAATGGTATTCCTTATATTGTTAATGGTGTTCCAGTTTTAGTTTAAGCGTTTTTGGATAGCTTTTATGATCGCCAAACTGTCTGTGATAATAACCGTTTTGAGTTTCGTTTTGCGAAGTTTTTGGTTTGAAAGATAGCTTTGGCTTCTCTTGTAAATGTTGAAGCGCTTTCACGTATGATATGATTAACTTGTACTTTCCCTGTGGCGTCTACAATTGCATAGGCAGGGTACAAGTTATCATTTTTAGAATTGTCTGTAAAAAAAAAATGCTGACCATTACTTTCCAAACACTGAGTTTTCTCTGCTATTAGTTTTTTGAAGACGAGATTTAGTGTATATTTTTTTGATAGTGAAAGATCACAAGAGTTGACTTTTAAAGCAGGCGGTGGTTTGAAATCAAGTTTACGAGATGTGCTTTGGGGGTCGTAAATTGTTTTGTAGCAAGTATAGAGGAGTTTATTGCGAATTGAAATTTTGGTTTTCTTGGTAATAATAGCTTTTATAATTTATGAAAGATTATTTTTCAAAACTTAAAGTAGCATTTTTCACGCAATCGCTGGTAGTAAAACTTTTAAATCTGGACAAGCCAATGCACTCAGTGCCAAAAAAAACAAAAAATTATTGCTCTACAAAATCTTCCATAAAAAAAGATTAATACGTCCAAAAGTTTGAGCATATATAACAACAACTAGGATCGACATATAGATAATGTTTCTAACAAAAACGTCCATACTGCATTTAGAATGTGCCAGCATTGAAACTACGTTTGTTAAAATTTCACGTGTTGATTGAACATGGGAAAATCAGTTAAACAAAAAAAAAAAACATTGTTTTTAAATAAACTCGTGTCTTAATGGACAGGTACATAGATTTACTAAACCTTTTTTTGTGACTATAAATAGAACCCTGAAATTTTAATATATAAAAAGTTAGATTTTGTCTAAACGCCTCAAGAGCCATTATGTATACTTACATAAAAGTAATTGGACAAAACTTATTATCCACTTTTTACTTTATATGAAAGTTTATTTCAAAAAATATATTCCGAATGATTAATTTTTATGTTCTTAACTATTGCAATTCGCATTCTTGTTGCATGATACGCCTGATGAAGGTATTATTAAGAAGAAGACAATCCGCGCTATGGCATGTTTACTGCAAAATAACGGCATTTGACTTGTCATAATCGACTTTGATACCTATGAGCAGGGAATTGTTAAAAACAGGATAGCCCCTACTTCGTGACGCCCGCCATACTTGATGCAAAATAACATTTAGCTTGTCATACTCCACTCTCCAAGTGCCTTTATTCCGTCAGCTTGTAATAACCGCAATTTTAAATATAAAATAAATTGACTGTATTACACTGCATTGTCGTCGCAACTAAACAAGTATGCAAAATTTCAGTATGACGCTTCGATATAAGGAAGCAATCGAAGCATCGATTGACAGTTTCTATATTCACACAAAAGCGAGTTAAGTAAAGGATTATAAAATTCTATTGAAACTAAGTATCGGCATAACAAGTATTATGACAGCTCTTATCGGGTGGTAGTTTGTCGATTTCAAACGAGGTTGCACGAAGACCTTTAGTGCTGGACGCAGAGAATGTCCAAAAGATCCTTAAAATTAGGCTCGATATGCGAAAGTGAAATTGGAAATTGGAAAATTAAATCGACGATTCGTTGAGCGGAAAAGGTTACATATTGTAAGCCGCGAATGATATTCGTTATATCAACCATCTTGAAGAAGCAAGGACGACCAATCCGGAATATTATATGGCACTTTTGGTCCGATCGAAGAAGAAAACTCCCACTTGGCAAAAAAAATTTCTCTTTCACCAAAACTATGGAATGCGTTACAAGTTATCCAACGGCAAAATGGCCTACGCCGATGTTCAAATTACAACTAAACCCACCGTATTCTTCCGAACTAGCCCCGAACGACTATTATCTGTTTGTCAAAAACGTACCGAGAACAATATTTGTATGAAATAATGAGATAATATTACGAAAACTGCAGCAAATTTCGAAAATTTTCACAAATTGTTCTATAGAAAAGCTAACGAAGTGTGGGAGGGGGCTTGCACGGATTATATGACTTTTAAAGGAGACTACGTTGATGAATAGAACCGTGTTTGTAAGAAGAAGTGTTTTTTTCTTACTCAGTCCAGGAATTGATTGTACGATGTGCTATTCATTTAGGTATAGTACTCCAATTGTCCATAAGAAACAAATGCTAACATTTACTGACCGCAGCATTCGATGAGTATAAGCATACGATTTATAAGACATTAAGAGGTCTATAGCTATATCCCACTTTTCGTAAATAATACCATTCGGTTATGGATACCATTAAAAATTTCGAGCGATGCAGCTAACCGATTTATCTCAAAATTGTGCCCAGAACGAAAAAATTTTTCAGATAATCCCAAAATTATTAGCCTACCCCTTCTGGCCGCTGGCCGGTAGTGTTATTGAAAATTGAATTTTCCGAGAAAAGTCAAAACATTTAGGTTCTCGTTTCGGTAATTTATTCATTGTTTTCCTTTTATTTGGTTTTCTAAAAAAAAATCAGTTTGTTGAACAAAATCTAAATATATATCAAGAAATTTAACGATCTGCACATATATTTAATTATTTACTTATTACACATTTATTTACATTATTATTTACACATCACATTCAGGTAAACTAAAAAAAAAAAAACAGCCTAGTGAAGGAGACTCTTAAAAATAAATTATGCTGAACAATAAAATTTAATTTTGATAAAATATTGTTACAAAACCGTACTTTTGTATTTTTCTTCAAAGTCCGTATCGCGAGATCGTGAATTTTATTTACAATTTAAATGGTTTTTACAGTTATTTAAAGGAATTTATTTCTTTAATCAAATATCAATATTCAACTCTCAACATACAAGTTCGTTTGTTGGCTTTTCACAAATTGCTAATCAACCAACTTTTTTAAGCAAAATCCGCCGTTTATAAACATTACGAACATCACAAATACTACGTCTCATTCTGGTATGCTTGCTAATCTCCCGCTGCTGGATTTACTGCAGTAGTTTGGTTAATCCCATTACAAGATAAATTTGGCCGGAGTTCTCGTCAATTTTTGCGTCCATCACCAGCTGCTAAGGCACCCTTTTATTTCATTACAAAGGTGGGTGCAGTAGAAAAGAGATTTTCCTTTAGATGGTAACTCATCCAGAATCACTTACATTCCGGCAACATATTCAGTCTCGGTCCCTGGGATAAGAGGCGGTGTTCCGAGTTTTAGGTCCCCGGATATCCGCGTATTGGACTCGAACAGACCTTTCGCCGGTGGTAAAGCGGTGCTGATCTGTGTGCCATTAAAAAGAAAGGTATGTGTTCACTCCAATCCATTCTATTGTCAGCAATTACCTTTCGGGAATGTTGTCGAAGAGTTTGATCGAATCTTCTTCTTCCGTTCTGTCGGACTGGGGACACAGCGGAGATGTCTTGGTCTTGTTGATGTCAAAAATTTTGCAAACCTCTTGGATGATCACGGATTCGAATATTCTTTCTTGATCTGAATGCTATTCTTTGGGAGCCTCAAAAAAAAAAATCTAATTGTTGATGAATGATGCTTCGGCATTTGCTTTGGGGTAAAACATCGGCCATATACTGAAGTAATCAATTACTACCAGCACGTATTTCTCCCTCGCATTGATGACTGAGAATGTTCTGGCAATATCCGTAGCAATTCTCTCAAAAAGTGCACCCAACTTATACCACTGCATGCGCCCCCGTTGCTTTCTTCTCGGACTTTTTGATTTGGTGCATTGATCACAGCTACGAATCCAATCGGACACATTCTATCCAACAGAAGTGTTGTTTAACCTTTTGTACGATTTTTGTGACGCAAAGTTGTCCTCCGCTTGGTTCATAGTGGTACTCTTCTATACTTTCTAGAGTTTTTGCTCATGGCACTGCCAATAACCATCATCACTATACCATACAAGCTATAGACATCCATTTCCTACGATAAGGCTTTGGCACTGAGCCCAATACGCTTTCGTCGTTGGATTTTCTTTTGATATCTCTTCCTAGGTGGGACGTTCACCGTTTTCAAAACTAGTTAGTTCTACGTTGCAATCGCCGTCGGCTAGTCGTGCACTGCGCATGTTCTGTTTTGAAAAATTTTCATTGGGTTCTACAATAGACCTGCAGACGGTGATATCTTTTTTGTTTTCATTCCTTACCCGCTGTTTGCAGTAGTGGGCGCATGGCCGTCTGGATAGGACATTTGCATTGCCATGATATTTACCATTTTTGGAAAAAATCAAGAAATGGTAAATTTGCAGTCTTTCAACCCATCTGGCTAATTAGCCTTATGCTTGTTTGAAATTTAATAAGCATTGTAGAGTAGCGTGATTCGTCTTTAAGTGAAATTTTTGTCGATATAGGTACTTGTGGAAATGTTTAATGGACTGCATAATTCCCAGCAATTGAAATGATAGGTCCTCTCTGATCTGCACTGCCGTTTGCTATAGTATGCTATAAACGTATCCCCTTTGGATACGTGAACACGTATTTCTTATCATCCGCCCAAACGAAAAGACGATTTTTCTTGGTGAAGACATGTAAACCGCTGGCACCCATTGCAAATCTGTGTACGAACCTGCTGTAGTAGGTACAAAGACTTAGGAATCTACGCAACTCAGGCAAACTGCTTGGTCTTGGCCATTCTTTTAGTGCGTTGACCTTGTCTTCATCCGTATCCATCCCTTCCCTCGAAAGCATATAGCCAGCTTATTTCTTCCAGACGAACCTGGATTTTTCAGAGCTTAACCTTAAACCTGCTGCTCGTAGTCGATGAAAAACTTTTTTTAAGATATTTAGGTATTCCCTAAAGTATTTGACCATAAGGGTAACAAGCGTGGTCGAGTCTCGATAGGGTCGCATTCAGTTTTCTATAATCCACATAAAATCTAGTGGTCTCATTTTTTTTTCTAATAAGAGCTATCGGCGAATACTAGCAATTATTTCATGGCTCGATGGCTTTATTCTCCTGCATTTCTTTGATCAAATTTTTGCTAATGGGACTTTTCTAGACTACTGTCGGATTGAATAGGTACCCGTAGTGTTAAGGATGTGCCTTGTGATGATCATGCGGCCACCTCAGTTTTTAAAAACAGCAAAGATAGACTAATTGGCTCGCAGCGACTCTATAGCGTGTTTCTTGTATTTCTTATCTATGTTATTGGTTCATAATTTTATGAGATTCGAACACTTTTGTGGTATTCTTGAACTTGCCCTCGGTACATGAATTATCACGAATTCGGCTTTTTGACATAGTATTATAATTTCTCCTTTGCAAATTTTTTTCTGTTCACTTGTGAGTTTAATTACTCGCGCAGGTACGAAATTGTTAGCAACGATGATGTCGTCTTTAGCCTTTGGTTGGCTCGATCACGCATGTTCTGCTTAACTCAAGGTATCCATTACTCGCAGCCCACAATATTGTTTCCGAGTTTGGAGGAATTTCTTGCAATCGTTCGACTACGACCCTAAATTTTTCGGATCTGGCAGTGCTATATCGCCATATTGAAGTACTTGCCCTTTAAAATCAAGTACAATTTCGTGCTTTGCCATGAAATCCGTACCCAATACGACTTCGCCCATGTTGTCCGCGACCACGAATTTGTGCTTTACAGAAACTGTGCTAATACAGATGTTTCTGACAGCCTTATCTTTGATGGCAGTGCCTTCAACCGTTACTGTTCGTAACCTGGCTCCAGATAGTGGCTCAAATTTATCCTTAACGATGGCTTTGTTACGGATTGAGTCTGATGCTCAAGTATCCAGTGTAATAATGCAGCTAATTTCTTGATTTTTCCGTCAATAGGCTATTGTTACTGTTCGTCGTCTGTGTAATCGAAACTCTTGCCAGAGATAGTTGAAGTGCCCCACCATGGTGACTCTTTTTAGTTTAACGTGTCAACGTTTGCTGAATCGTGTAGATTCTTCCACGTCTGCATCAACATTCGCGCGCAAAATGTCCACGCCCATGTTCATGTTTATGGCAGATATAATACCTGTGCGTAGTTCAAACTCGTATTTGTTGATTTTCAAGCGTAGTTTTTGGCACCGCTTCACAAACCACGCCTGAGATATCGTTATTTTTGGTGATCTCTGCTCGTTGCATTTTTAAACTTCCACAACACATTGGCTGTTTCGTGTGCAAATGAAAGGACCAATGTTTCAGTGAAAGTAGTTTTTGGTGTAGTCCACACAGCTATTTTGACTTCCATGTAGCGGAGTCCTTTCACGAATGCCTCAAGTTTTAACCTTTCTTTTGGTTTCTGGCAGCACGTAGCCAACTCTAAATGGCTTACTTCCCTCACGTGCTTGTTGCCGTGTTCCCTCTTTAATGCATCCATCATAGAACCAAAGTTTTTCTTCTTGTTTCCGGAATTATCTGGATGACATCCGTTGTACGAGGTTTTTTTTCCCAACCGCTGTTTAAGATGATCCATTTTGGGTTCCTCTAATTTCAACAGCTTTCTTGCTTTTCACGATCTCACGTCTGACACCTGTTGTTTTGCATTTTCCTTCGGACAAAGTCCGTATCGCTAGGTCGTGAATAGAATACATTTTATTTACAGTTTAAATAGATTTTACAATTATTTAAATTAACCTATTTCTTTAATGCTTGTTTGCCTCAAATATCTCTCAACATACAACTTTGTTTGTTGACTTTTTAAATGCTGCTAATCAATTAACTTCTCTTAAACAAAATCCGCCGCTTATAAACATTATGACTATCACAAATGGTGCTATACTTGCTAATCCCCCGCTGCTCAATCTTTGCGTCCATTGTCAGCTGCTAAGGCGCCTTTTTATTTCATTGCAACGGCGGATAAAATAGAAGAGGATAGGTTCTGATAGTTTTCGTGCAAATTACTTTATCGTTATGTGATTTTGGCAACAACATAAAAAATAAAGAAAATATAAAAACAACAAAAATATATATAAAAATATGTAAGAGAAAAAAAAGAGCATTTACACATCTAGCATAGAGGCGGACTTGCAGCCAGTACAAATCGGAGCTATCGGTGAACCCTAAACCGATGCAAACATTCAAAAGCTTGGCTAATAGTGAAAATATTTATAGTAGTTTGAATTGCGAATCATACCAAGCTTTAAAGGTTAAAAATTAATTTAGATACAACGGAACGAAAATGCACATATTAAAGAGAGTTGATTTGATTTTATTCAAAGATTCAGGTATTAGTTTGAATAATGGATATGATTAAGATTTTTGCAGAACGCTCCATGCAGGTTGATATGGTTATATATACAGTGGGTGAATTTTATCGAAACAGAGCTTCTGGTAGGACAGTTAGGTTGAAGCTAATCGCGCCTAAGAAACCTCGCGAGTCAATTTATTAGCTTATCTCAAGGAAGTATATTCTAAGATAAACCTAGCTTTTTCTGGCGAAGGTAAGACTAAAACTAGTAAACCATTTTTAAAATGTGGCAAAAATACTAGCGGAACCTAACAAAAATTTCTCAAGCTTTTTGCTCTCTGGACCGCTTTTTAATGAAGTCTATCTATCTATGTTCTATCTATGCAGACCTTAAGGTGCAAATTAAACTGTAGTTTTTGGTTGAATAAATCCTCCAAATCAATGAACGATGAATGAATGTATCTATATTCTTAAACTAGGGTGAATCGATGAAATACCCAGTAGGAAATGAAATCATAACTTCTTGAGAATAATCGTTTTTTTTATTTTCTTGGGGTTAAATGAGATAAAATTAAATGACTACAGTGTAGTCAAATTATCTAGATCAGATTGATGGAGGCAGGAGTGGGATTTGGCGGTAAAAAAAAGATAACAGTTTAACAACGTCAGCGTACATTAATGGAGACGGCTGTGTCACCGACGGAAGATCATTGTTGTACAAAAAAATAGGAAGAGCGCTAACCAATTGCCTTGAGAAACACCTGACGTCACGAGAAATTCATCAGAGATGAAGGAGTTGAAAATAACTCTAAATTATCTATTACGAAGATCAAGAAGAATGGAGACAAAGAGTAAGACTGATGTTTAAAAATTAGTAACTTATGGTTAACTTAGCCAGCAGCTTTACTAAAGTCTGCACAAACGGCATCCATTTGTGAGTCGCTAGAGAATGTCTTGAAAATATGACATGTAAACTCTAAAAGGTTCTTTGCAGTAGATCTCTCTTTTAGCATCCTAAAAAGGTGAAATAAAAAATTTGAAAGCGAAAACAAAGTTTTGAGTAAAACGCTTATAATTCTCAAAGTTTGTGCAATGGAATGAAAAAGCTATCCTTTGAACGCAACGGGAAAACGTTTGGTTTCAGAGAGACATTAAAATTATTTGAAATAAAAGTACACAGTTCATAAGCACATGATTTAAAAACACTTGGCGTAAGGACATTAGGCCGTGGCGCGTGTGTATTCTTTAGCCATTTTAAATCTTGTAGCGTTAGGAACCGAAACAGCGTCAATTATTTACAACGGGCAGTTACCAATAGAATCGAAATTGGCAGTAGGAATATAACGAGCCAGAGCCATTAAAAGCCATTGATGAAGGAAATACGATGAGTTTTCTTATGGAGTTAACAAATTTATAAAAATTTTTCGGATTACTGCGAAGTGAAGATGTTATCTTTTGTGGGTATCTGCGATAATATGGTGATTGTAGCAATTAATTTTGCACATAGTCGATGAGTTTTTGAAACTATCATACACAGTGCCAGCTTACGTATGTATAAATTGCAATAATTGTTTTTCTTTTCCTTATAGTACTTAAGTATTATGTTAGACAATAGTAATAAAGTGCTTCGAAGAAAGAGTTGGTGGGTAGTCGGAACGGCAGAAGAAATGCCTAATGTTTGATAATAGAGAGAACTGAAATATTCGTTTTGTTAAAGGCATATTATGAATTTAGGGGAATGAGATTTAGCAGGTTAGGGTGGTCCTACTTGCAATGGAAGCATAAGCTAAGTACTGCATGATATGGATCCTCTGATAAACTAAAAGTCATATAGCGATATGCAACTAGAGTTACACTACAAGATCGAAGCATCTCCAATGACAATTTGAAGAGTGGTTATATTGAAGAAAATTGATGTCAAACATTTCATTGATATTTCATTAGCTCTATCAGATACCGTGATAGAAACTATATTGTATAAGTCATTGTGCAGCAAGTAAATATCCCTCAACACTATGATATTAACAATATATATATATATGACGAATTTTCACTCGAATAGCAATAAATTCAACATTCGGAGGAGTTGAAACTTTAGTTAAGTAGGACTGATAGATAGCTGCAATGGCATTAACGCCGCTTCAATTTAATCTGTCCTTTTTGACAACGTGAAAGCTGTTGGAAATAAGCTCCAACGAATGTAGATCAGGTTATAGCCAATTTCCCGTGAAAACTAAGGAAGAAAATTTTCTAATCACTCATTTTTTGTAAGTAGAATATATTTTAGAGTTTGGGCGGTTAACGTTTTGATGAATGTTGCGAATGGTTGGACTCGAAAGCGTCGCTGAGGGATTCCTTTGAAGTCTTTTTCTGAACTCCTGCATTAAAAACCTGTAAGGAAACGCCCGTTTCCTCACTGACAAAGAAAAACACTCATGTGCATATAATCTGTATTCTATTATGATTCTAGAGTATATCGTTCGTTTACAACTCTAGTCTACTGTAAATAATCCCTCACATAGTTAGCCTACGTAAACATACGTAAATTTGCTATTTTCTGAATCACTGTTTTTATACTTTAACATGTATAAATCGTCCGGCCGCAAAAATAACATCAACTGTAAATGAATTTTTAGCTCAAATTAAAGTGAAAGTTTCTATATAACATTTCTCCACTAATACCTTTATAAAATAATACATAAACTCTTCTCTTAAGTCATATCATCTCTCTCTTATACATTTAGTTCTCACTAAAATTTGAAAGATCTACTCTTATAAATAGTTCACCACCGCACAAGTACAGTAGCTATTATTTTTTTAGTCATGTTACTCTTAATAGTACTCTCAGTAATATGTTAGCTACCACCACATTAGACTTGTACTTTGCATAAGTAAATCAATGTTGTAATTAGTTATGCATATTTAGTGTGACAGCCAATTCGTGTTTCCAAAATGTAACTCCCTGTAGCTAAGCGTAAGTTAACTAGTGTTGAAATTCTCTATACATGGGGTGGTGCGAAAGCAGCTGCCTATTTAAACGGCAGCATAACACAAATCTTGCTTTAGTGTTTCATCGGCGGTCATACCAGCGGGTGAGTGTTAAAGATTTGACTTATTTCGATCCTCCCCTATAATCTCAAAGCTTAAACACTTTCTGTGAGGAACGGAGTCCATGAGACATAGAATTCCTTCGAAAATAGAAGTCCTTGATTGGCCTCTTGCAGTTCAACCACTTTCTTTCGGTAACGGAGACCTTAGGGCAATGGTTGCGCGCTCTTGTACCCTTGTCTCATGGAATTCCTGTTCGATTATGAACTCTTGATGAACATCCCATAGTTTAACCATTTTCTGTCCGGGACGGAGTCCTTGGGGCAATGGTTGTGTGCTTTTTTATCCTTGTCTCATGGAATTCCTGCCCGATCGTGAACTCTTGATGACCTACCATAATTTAACCATTTTCTGTCTTGAGCCCTTGAGACAATAGCTGTGGGCTTTTGTACCCTTGTCTCATGGAAATCTTTCCTTGTGGTAAATTGGCCAACAACAGATCATCAAGTGCAGTCATCTCGTCGAAGAACTACAATCAACGGATCATCGAAATACAATTACATTGTCGCGGTCAATAGAGTATCGAAATACAGTTATATCGGCAACTCGCAGACAGAAAAAAATAAATTGAAAAACGTCGCTGCTCTGCCTGCCCATATCAGTTTAGTTAGTGTTAGTTTTTCTCCCGTACGTTTTTCTCTCAGGCGTTTTCCTCTCGTATGTTTTTTTCTGATATATTTTCCATTATACGTTTTCTTGTCGCCACACTCTTACGCGTTAGAACTATATATTATCATCATAAGCTTAAGCAACGAAAGTCCAGTGAATAAGGTTTCACGAATTCCCGCTAACAATAAAAATTATAAATAATTTAAACACATACGAAGGTCCAGGTAAAGAAATTTTTTTGGACATTATTCTGGGGTGGCATTGAGCGGGGAGCCCAACTATAGA
Organism: Glossina brevipalpis; assembly: GCA_000671755.1. Lineage (NCBI taxonomy): Eukaryota > Metazoa > Arthropoda > Insecta > Diptera > Glossinidae > Glossina > Glossina brevipalpis. Next base: position 919,279 of record KK351050.1, on the reverse strand, counting down.
TTCTCAGCACAAACGCTTGTAGCCACAGTGAGCAAGAATTGTAAAAACCAATATGGTGATAGCTTAAGATGTAAATACCTTGAATTGGGAGTTGGAACTTTGCCAAATGATAGCTTTTAATGTTTTCACATGAGGTGTCATCCGCAAGTATTCATCTAAATGTTGTTTTCCGAGGGGGTACTACCGTTAGATTCGCATTATTCATGGAAATCTGGTTTAAAACATGGAATCATGATAGAAATCTTTAATTACGGATAAAATGTATGCAATGACTCTGTGTACGCAACTTGGTGCCCTTCAATTACACAGTAAAAGCTAGACAAGGGACAGGACTTTTTATCTTTTGTGGACTTGATCTTGGACAATGTGGAAGGACGTTCTTGTCGCATCTCTAATACGACAAGCACTATTCCGAGTATTGTTTGCAAGGAGGGAAGGAGGATTAAAGGATTTGGGGAGGGGAAGTCCACAACATTCACACCGACAAGTTGAAGCGGCGAGCTACTGGAACAAAGGAATGAACCTTCTCCCAAGGGAAATGAACGATCACCAACCATACTGCACATCGATCGTCAACGATTCTGAGGCAAAGAAGAGCAGTCTAGCTCGGAACACCGATCAAACATCGTCTTTTATTTTTAAATTTAGAAGCCTATGTGTCGTTTTCTATTGTCGCGCATGACTGCACATTGAGCTCTTTATAAACAACTCTGGTGCCGCTAGTCTTTATTAAACAGTAGTCTAGAGCGCTTGGTGACCCATATCTTACAAAATAAGATAAGTTTCAATGCTCCTAACCGTTCTTTCAGAAACTCATCAACTGGTGATATAACCACAAGCGCCTTTGCAAAAATCTAAATGATATCCATAATTTAAACTAATACCTGATTCTTTGAATAATGTTAAATCAACTCTACTTAATCTTTAAAGCTTCGTAAATTAAATTTAATATATTCACTAATAACGGCCGCCACATTTTTACATATTTGTATTGGTTTAGGGGCTCACTCTGAGTTCAGTTCTGTGTCAACTGCAACTGTGCTTCTATGCTAGATGTCTACATCCCTTTTTCGCTTACTTGTATAACTATACATTGATTTTAAATCTTTTGTTGCTTCATTGTTTTTTATTCTACTTTCTACTTCGTAAAAGTTAATTTCTAATGTTCATTTTTACATTTAGTTTTAAGAGTCTACTTAATTTGGTTGTTATTTTATCGTATCTGAATTTCATGAGCAAATATGAAATGAGTAAATAAAAAAATAAATAAATCAAAATTGCTATACATTCAAGTTTTTCTTTAATTAAAACAAATCAAAATAATTGTTGAAAAAATAGATCTCAGAGACATAACTGTTTTCAACAAACAATAAGTTGTAATAAGCAGCTTTTAAAAAAATTATGCAAAATTCAGCAAATGCATGCAAATTAAAATCAGTATGAATTTCATGCAATAACAATCGAAATAATTTTTGTTCCTTTATTCTTCCCAGTTGCGTTATAATTTACGTATATATAATAATTCATTTAAAGTTATATCGCCGAATTTTTACAGGGCATACAAACTTTAACTTCATTGGCTTCTAAAGTATCATTCTCATTTTGCTTTCATCAGTTTTCTTTTCGAAGCGGACATCTTTGGTGAACGATCTGGATTTTCTAAAGGGAATATTTTAGGTACTTAATTTGCTTGGTTTCTATTAACGGTTTATTAAGAACAATAAAAGCCATTGACACCGCTTCTGGGATCTCAAGCCGCAATATCGCTCGCATTAGCATACATAGAGAAAAATTTCACAAAGTTGTCGATCATAATAGATCGTAACTCTATAACTCTTTTGGCTTACGAACATTACGAATCACAGCTTAAAATATTTTATCAGGCTCGTAACTTGGATTCGAGTGACTAACGTAATTTCTAGGCCCTTAACGTGCAACTAAGTAATAATTGCAAAGTATTCATATATAGTTTTGGAAAAATCGAACTTAAATTCCATTTGAAAATATTTAATTGAATACTATTCTAGTGATGAGGTTACAAGCATTTATGTATTCTCAACTAACAAAGAGTTGCGTGAAGAATTGCAGGAACCACGAAAAACAAAACTGCGAACTAATGTTAATGTTAATGTCAATGTTAACGTTAATGTTAATGTTAATGTTAATGCTATTGTTAATGTTAATGTTAATGTTAATGTTAATATTAATGTTAATGTTAATGTTAATGTTAATGTTAATGTTAATGTTAATGTTAATGTTAATGTTAATGGTAATGTTAATGTTAATGGTAATGTTAAGGGTAATGTTAATGGTAATGTTAATGTTAATGTTAAAGTTAATATCAATGTTAATGTTCAGATCAATGTTAACGTTAACGTTAACGGTAATGTTGAGGGTAATGTTAATGTTACTATTAAAATTAATACTTTTGTTAATTTTTTGATATTTTAAAATTTGAAACTACTTACCACGCTACGCTTGGCAAAGGATATAGAAATGTAAACCAACATATCTTATATTCACGTAAGGTGAGAGAAATTGAAGAGCAATTTGCACGTCTAAAGGTCTGCATATGTGTAAGTAATTGTGTGTATTGGTACTGAAAGCCGCCTTAAAACTGCTCAACGTATGAACACTAAATCGTAATTTTTACAGACAAGAAAGCATGATATAATGTTCAATTTAACTGTATGGCCGTTTTGATGCAAAAATGAAAAACATCCAAACTTTGCCTGTTGTTGTATTGCGGTTCATCTACACGTCGTCCAATTATGCAGTCATGCGGTTGGATGAATGGTTGTTGTTATTGTTATTATTATTATTGTTGCTACGTTAAATGAAATCTTAGGGCTTTCGGCTAATCAACGATATTGATATTATTAACCGCAACAACAACTACGAAGAAAATAAATATCATGAGAACGAATGCAGACTTAAGTTGGCGAAGGCGATTTTTGCAATTTCACAAGGCTAAGAGCTGCACGTCTACATATGCATTTGAAACACACACGCTCATGCAGAATCCAATAACAATTTAAAAGCAATTTCCATATCTTCTTATTTAAAAAAAAAAGGAAATTAAACAAAAATATAAAGTCAGCACCAATGCTCGCCAAACTCACACAAATGAAAATAATAATAATAATAATAGATAGCGGAGATAGCCGTGTTTACCTTAAGCCTGTTTCTGGATTGCACCATTTCGCTTCAACATTGTTGACCATATTTTATGTCTGTCACCGGAGTATCAAAAACAAATAGATATTGGAAATTTTGTAATTTCTTTTGTCATATTTATATAGAGATCAGCGACTTAGTAAAGTATGTGAATTATTATCTAAATCAGATTTAAAATCAACTCGTTTTGTACTTTTTTGAGTTTTCGAATCCATAGAAATGACAAATTAAATTGAAGCATTTTGCATTTTATTCACTTGTTTCACTTTTTGCAAATTTTAGAAAATAAGACGAGCACATATTAGTTTCAAAAACGAACCAAAATCTATGACGTATATTTACCCGGAATCTGCCACGAAAATTCCTCGTAATATATGTAGATATCGCGATTTATTTAGAAAAATGTAATGTTTTTTTAACAATATTTCAATTATATAAATTCTGATTTTCCTTCCGTGTGTGCAGACTTGGGTTCGTTGTTTAAAAACAACAGTTTGATGTTACAGGTTTGAATACTGTTTGAAAAAGTAAGATTTTTACTAATTTTTATCCAAAAACGAAGAGTACTTTGCATCGCCCAAAATATTTTTGCTAAATTGATTAACAATTTACTTTAAACGAAATCAGAATCCTTCGATTTAATAAAATACTAGGTACTGCACCCTTTAAAAAGAGTTGCTCAAAGGTACGTTGATAGAGATTGCAGCTTTTATAAGTATAGATCAGGTTATAATTTTAGTCATCCCATCAGAAGTAAAATATGAGATTCTCACTAATGACGGCTAAGAAAGGCGTAACAATTTTTAAAATTATAAATTTCAAGAGGATGTTAATATCACTTTCTTTAAAACAAATCTACATGTGGAACAAAAATGCGTCATTCGTTTAGGTGTTTCTCATTGCTAGTAACTGGATTATGTTAGCACTCAGGGTAGTAAGAAAAAGTACTTTCTGATTTAAACTTCAAGTGGCGTACATTTATAAATAGCAAAAAATATTGATTCCACATCCATTTTGTCGTTTGTACTAAAACATAAAGGAAAACTTGCGACCTTAATTGCATCTATGATAAAAAAAAGTAAATTGTATAGAACGATCTGTTTTTTATTGACGGTTAAAGGATTTTTTAATAAGTACAGCATGTGTTCTAGATAAAAAATCGTTCATTTGAGCGAGCAAACTAAGTAATAGTTTAGCATTTGCAGCTTATTGGTATCTGATCGACGACCTCTACAACATACATGGTAAAATTATAAAATAACTGCTGCTTATAAAAACTGAATACTTTGGTTTTATCAACATGAATAGCTCATTGTATTGTAAAGCATATATTTGTCAGTAATTGTGTTGCCACACCTCCTTTCGAGTAATGATACAATTAATCAGAAAACTACTTTCTCTTGGTTCTTACTTTTGGTGGAGGTCGTAATTAAATTTTTTTCTGTTATTTGACACCAAATGTCTTCAGATAATTGTGGACTTCTAACTGCGACAAAGTTATATACATATATATACATATATATATAAATATATATATACAAATAAAAATAGGGATAGCGAAGGAAGGGTTTCATCTAAAATTTGAAGCATTTGTGCAGCGAAGCTGTATGCAAGCAGTCCACTCTAATTTGCAAATCGGGAAAACAGTGCTTTGGACTGTGCCATTATTAGCAATTGAAATATTAGTATGGTATAAAAAATGCAACGCAAACCGTCTCTTATTATGTCTTGCCCCAAAGGTCAATCATATAAGATTGTTGGATAATCATATATGCGCTTATGTTAGTAGGTGTGCATGTTTATTAACGTTTGCTTATAGTTTGTTTCATTGTGTATGCGCTCTTCACTGTTCATCAATACAAAATTGAGGGGACCAAATAATATCCGACCATATTAAATATAGACTGACCACAGTATGTAATAACGAAGCGAAAGATTTCAAGCAAATCGCCAGTAACGGGGTAGGAATGGGGGCACATAAAAGAATTTCTCTTTGTAAAGATTTCTCGTGGATTTGGAAATTCTAATTTTAATTTTTCTCAGACAGCGATTTGCAGATGACGGTGCTTATAGTAAAAACATTATAAGTTTGACAATTTTAAAAATTCTTATTTTGAAAAGTAAAGAGAATTTAAACTACCGTTATGTAGAACAAATAGCAATATCAATAATTTTACCGAAAACTGGGGAAAAAACTTAAAATAATTTTTTTGTAAAGAACTTTAAACAGCATAAGGAATGACAATACAATACAAAAGTAAGAAGTGATTTCGAATTATTTTTAAAATTTGCCGATTAAGTGGAAGTATTTAAGCAATAGAGAATAATTTAAATAACGATATATTACGCACTTAAAACTCTTAGTTCGTTCGTAAAGAATTCGGTGTTATATCAAAATATACAACAACTTTTTATATAATATTGATATGAACTTTTTATTCTAATCCGAGATCAGCGTATTAAAATTTTATTGAAACTACAGTTCAAGAGAAAACCCTTATGAATGCTACACTTTTCATTACTTTTTAAACCTTAAGTTTGATGCAAAAAAATTTCATATTTACTTTCGAGGTTCTCAGACATTGCAGTCTAATCAATAATTTCTGTTAGTAGATTGAACGTGTGTTTTTCGTTCCTGTACTTTCTGCTTTTATGTTTTGAGTTCGTTTTTTTTATATGCAAATCTGCTCGCAGTAAGCGGATATGTGCACATCAGTGTTTAGCGATTTCTTTCATTTTTTAAATTACAATAATTTATAGAAATTTACAATATTGTTCATTTTCAAAGCTTAAAAAATAATCAATGACTTTTTAGAATTGAATAAAATAATTTAAAACATGTCAGTATAAATAAACCTTATCTCTAGATATTTTTATTCAAAACCCAAAACCGAGAATGTTAAGATCATTAAATGAATGCAGTTTCCTGGTATAAAACAATAGAGCTTGAAGTTGACCGTCAGTTTTTTATTATCGCACTGTTTCTTTTCTAGATCTTTCATCTGAAACTTTTCTGTTTGGACGCATAACTTCAATTTTTCATTTATTAAAAATATGCCATACAAAAGTGGTTGATTGTCTGTCGATCCTATTTTTATCTAGTCCGTCGTACATATGGGCATTCAAAATTTAACACTGAAGCCGGAGGTAAGTTCGATGAAGTGAAAAGAAGTGCCCAATAAGAGAACAACTTCTTCAAGATTCAGATTTATTCAATTTAATGTAGTAGGTGCCCTTGACTGTGTCCCTCTATAATTGTGAAGCATATATGAATACGTACATGTGCAAATTTCTGGAAGCAATTATTTCCTAAATCCTTAACTATTGGTAATATGCAAAGTAAAATATCTTCCATCCGAATTCCACTGTACAATTTTCTGATGGTATTCGATGTTCTTGGGAAAAGCAAGAAAACAAAAAGGGTGACAAATGAAATGAAGAAGAGGAAAGGAATTTTGAATCCGTTTAAAAACATTTATACAAGCAGCAAACATTTTTTTCGGGCATTGAAGATTGAATTATCAGTTAATATACGGCGCTAGAAGGAAAATTCAAGTGAACAAAATGTAATTCATTTAAATGTCGTAGTGATTTCAATGAGTCACAAAGAGCTAACTTGACAATGAAGAAAGTACTACAGTCATCTCATTAGGAGAGGTGGCTGCAACTAGTGTCGCGTGATGGGTTTGAATTCAATCCAAATTATATAATATATAAACTGGAACAATGGGAGGAACCAACAAAAAAACATAAATGCAGTTTCGAGTTGGTCAAAAGAAGAAATCAAGTTAGAAAAGGAGCTGGCGTGCAAAATACAAAAATTGTATTATGCACGCCAAAAATCAGTTTCTCTTTAAGTTCCTTCTTTACATCGAAAAATTTTTTATTTTTTAGTTTGTTTCAGCTAAACCTATGGGAATGTTCTCTCATTATAGGATATGACCCGCGATTTTTGCAAATTTTTGTTATTTTGTTTGCTAATTCTTCGTAATTGCAAAAACTGGTAATTATGTACGATATTGGCAACTCTACCGTCTTGTGATCGAGTTTTTGCTCGGACTTAAAACATTTTGCATATTTTATTGTTTGAAAGTTTACGAAAGTTTGTTATCGTAGAAAAAAATTTATGGAGTAAACTGTATTTAAACAGAAGAGGTGAGATCATTTTAATTTTTGCAATTTGCACTCTTGCAATTTGGTGCTCATGTTGTGATTTCCCTCTTTTTGTCGCGCCAAATCGGATTCAGACTCAAATCGCTTCATTAGATGGTGGCTATGTCAGCAATGCGGCCAGAAATTTCTCGCGGCGCCATAAATTATAAGAATGGCTCTGCTTTCGAATACTTCATTCTAGATTCCTTTGAACAATTTTCAATAATCCGTTCGCGTCGTTATGATCCTTATTCGGTACTTTCGGCTTTAGGTAACTTTGTACTTATCATTTCCAAGGGGCATTATTCCCTGCGGATATGTTTCTAGGAAAGTATCTATAAAGTCTTCTTTCTGAAATGGTACATTCCGGGTATCCGATTTTCATTAACTTCTCTGATTATCTTCTTCAGCCCGCTGCATTTTTGTTCACGTGTATCTAATAATACTACCCTTTGTATCACTTCTACGGATTGTCATGACAACAGTTCTTCTACAACTTTGTTAGACCACTACGGTATACGGCATAACCGTGTTGCTCTAACTCAAATATCAGTTGCAATATTTTTCCTACCGGATTATTGCGTCTAGTGATGTGTAATGACGACAAATTTGTATCATCCCGAATATGGTCTCATCTTTCTTGTTCCATACAGGATCGTCACAGGTCCTACGGCGCCTAATCCAACATCACTTGCACCTGTCTGCAAATGGAATATTTGGGAAACATCTGCACAACTAAAAACTGGAAAATCAGTAAATCGGTGTTTCCTGTGTACCACTTCATCCTACAAATCGGGTATTGCTCCGTTTGATATGCTCTCCTTTTTCCAAGTCCCTGATATTCGGGTAACCCATTGTCATAAATTCGTTCCAGTTTTTGGGCATCTGGATACCCTACAATACAAAATTTGTTTTGCGTTTGTTTTCGTATCTCATCCTCCAAATTCTGGAAGTACCGTGTCGGCAAAAAAAGCGAAGAAAATCTCGTTTTAATGTCTTCCGTTCGGTCCACCTTCGAATATTATTTGTGAATCAAATTAATGCTTTTTCCTGGATCCTTGGATCCAAGATTTCACTGGCTTCGTGTTTATCTTGGATCGTCAGCAATCGTGCCAAATCTTCAAAGCTATGCTCGCTCCAGACGAAACGACCACACGCCTTCTTAAATCTCCGCGTTTTCGCGTTTCAATTAATAAAACACTACCTCATTTTTTTCCTCTATATATTATTTCAATTTTTTTGTTGTTTTATTTTGTTATATTTTTTTTTTTTTTAAACAGAAAGATTAGAAAACAAAGGAAATTCAGATGACTATAATATCAAAACTTGAAGTAAAAAGTTGATGGAGTGTATATTTGTTAGATTCATTGAAATTTAACTATTGTGTTATATTATTGCTTTTATTTTTCAGATGTTAATTTATTTGCTAAATGTTTAATTGTAAATAGATTGTAAAGAAAAGGATTCTAAAAACAATTATATTGGATGTAACACTTAAATGAAAAACGAATTTCTGTGCAAAGTAGCGAAAGAAATGCGAACAAATATTTGAATACGTTATTTACTTTAATTTTAATAGGATATAAGAAGACAGTACAGTGATCTTAGGAGATGTAAATCAATTTAATTTAATTAAACATTAAATTCTATTTGAGCTGAATTATGAAGCAGCAAGGTTATGTAATCTATAAACGAAGTTATGCAATCTATAAATGATTTTTATTAACAGAATAGTAGCAGTTGTGATTTATAATATGTACACGTAATAAAAAAAAGGCAAGATTTGAACATCACTAATAATTAAATTAACCGAAATCATCAAACCAATTATGATGATAGTGACGCCGATGATGATTATGTTGCCGGACTTATTCGTTTGTATGGTTTTCATTACGTTTTCTTTAATTTTTAGTTTTTATTATGTACTTTTCTGTGTTTCTAGCGAGACTTGTTATCACCAATATCATATCCTTTACTGAATTTTGCCGTTTTTTGGATTGACGTCTAATAAAGATATTGACGTAAAGAACAAATGCTGCTAGTTAGATTTTTAGTTTGAAAGGAAATGATGATTTAATGAATACGCATGGCGTGACGTATTTCACTTGTTCAAGAATTCTTCTTCTACAATATAAATTGAGCTGAAAACACGTTTGTTTTCTGGCTGTTTTGCAGACTGTAACGTAAAAATTCTAACGATATTTCATAAAAATAGAAAAAATCGACCACGTCCACTTATTACAATTTATTCTTTCCCTATTTTTAAGATAAATTCGATCGGTTAAATGCTTACTTGTTAAATTTGCAATGGTGTTACACCGTAATGTTAATGAAACCTGTAACCTGCAGCAAGAGAAATCATTATATGAATACAGGTGAACATATTAAAATATATATTAAAGGCATGCTTTTGCCCTTCGACAAACGTCTAGATTGCTATTTATATAATTACCTTTTTTTGTTATTTTCTAAAATATTAATTTGTGTGTGTTCTACGACTTTTTGACCTTTTGGGATTTGAAGTAACTCCCGATTAATGTTCAAGAAAGAACTGTTGTTGCATAGTCTGATATTTAAGGCACATTTTTTCTTTTCATTTTCAACCAGTTATTCGGATTAAATTTTCAAATTTTTATGTTATGGTCTTGTGTTTTGCTTAAGTCTTTAACTTTTGGCTAAGAAACTTTGAAATGTGATATATTAGTTTTTATATTGTCTCAAACCTCATATGAAATAGTATTAGCTTAACGCTTTACTCGGTGCATTGTTTTTAAGATATATAATTACAGCAAGTGCTTTTCTTCACCAGATGACCCACCGTTAAGCTTGCCGTCTGGAAGATGTGTGTCCGATCAGTAGTGGTCACGACTTTACTCATTGATCATACACTATAGCTGCAGCTAAAAGCCAACTGTAATTAATGTATAATCTACTGCACTGAATACGTCGGCTATAGAGTCGTGCTTCTTATCTATTAAGTTATGTTATAGTAGCACAATGGCACTTTCGACCACAATGCTGACACTTCCTTTTTTTACTTCCATTGAAACCATGTTTTCTTCACGTCGTTAAAGAACAATATAAAAACTTGAGAACCGTTATGCTCATGAGCGTTTTCTTTTGTTTCTCTCTTCTCTACCTTAGTCTACGAATTAAAATGTGTACACCGAACAATTTTAGTAAATCGCCCCTTGTTTCTAATGCAGTAACGAAACTTTCGAACCTCTCTTGAAGGGCAATGAAAATTTCGCAGAGCGTTTCCATTATATTTGGAAAATTGCATAATTACTGTTCGATTTTCATCCTAATTGATGCGAATATTTATTGTTTGAAAGGCATCACTTTACATACCGATTGTGTTGGACGATTATCTGCTTGCAGAACTTTAGGTTTTTTAAAGAATTTAACTTCGTTTAATCCTCTGAGTGGCTGTTGCCTTCTTATCCTTTATTTTACAAACCGCAATGGCGTTCACATTAGCATCTGTTAGTGCGACTTCCAATAAATCACCAGAGGCCATAAATCTTGATGCACAAGAATAATTTTTACTTCTCAACAACACAAATAATAATTCATTTCGCTTAATTTATCAACATTAACATTTAACCTGCAATTTACGATTGAAACAAGATAAAACTTGTGCAAATTATAATTCAACGAAAACGCATGCATACATAGTATACGTCATGTAATGCATTTTTGATGATACCTGATTGCTCGATAATAATCTTAGTGGAATATACATAATCGCCCACATTGAAATAGAAATCGGGAACGTGTAAAATAAAGTCTTGGTTCAGTTTTAGAGTTTAAGTTTACATATAGACTAATTAAAACGTATGCAAATATCTACAAAAACATTTTAAATGAGCGAAAACGTTATAAGGAACACAATCGTTTCTTATTTTGGCCACTTTACCCTCCAAATTCAAATTGCTACTGTGTTAACTCCTAATTGTCATAATTAATTATGTTGTGTGTTAATCGCACTATTTAGGTTAATCTACAAACCTAGCTCGTTAAATTTGTTTTTCTAACCGGTAACAAAAAAGCGCTTCTTATCCAAAGAGAAAAAAGAGAAAAGGCAGTGATTTTGTAACTTTGGCTAACTCTCCTCGGTGATAGTGGAAATTCTTGAAAACTGAAATTTTAACATATTGTAAGAGCATCGGCGTAGCTACCCGGCTATCATTGCGCTTTCCTTGAATAAACACAAAAATGGAAGGCAAACTGACGTTCGATCGTTCTTTACAAAACAAACAAACCACGTATAGTAAATAATCAAATGAAATAAAATGAATGCGAATTTCAATGTTTTTTACTAAAAACCAAACAACGATCCTAACTGATTTGCGAAAAATTTATCTTTAGCTACTACGGATTAACAAAACTTCCATGGAACTGTAAGCAATAAAGTAAATGCAGTTTTAATTCCAAATTTGTAATGTTTGTAGATTTTTCATCAGTTTTTTCACCACAAACAAACTGAAAAAGGTTAAAAACATTTGGCCGGAAATTCCCTAAAGGCTAATTAAAATTAAATTTCCTCATTTGAAAATTTTAAGAAACAACACGCAATATGCGAGATGATGATTTAAATAAAGGCTTTGTGGCAAAATATGTGGTCCAAAGGAAGGGGTGAAAACATTGCCATCATCAAAGAAGGAAGAAATCAATGCAGTTTGCTAAGGCGTCTAGTGAAGAAGAAATATTATTTTCATTTTAAAAATTCCTTGCGCTATTGTAAGTTAAAAGTTAAAATCATAAAGTCGTTTAAACCATAAAACGATTGCGATTCCAGCTCAACTTTCAAGGAACAAATAGATCATACTGATGTCGCTCAAAATTATAATCAAAGTTCTTCACAATGGCGCCAAAATTTAAATAAATTATGGGAGGAACTAACGACCAGACTAATTTCAAAGCTCCATTGGAATGACGAAAAAAAGTTTTCGAAAATTGAATCGGCGTTTCACTTACCTTTATCTTATTTATAACTTTCTTTTCAGTTTTGGTCAAATCACAGATACAACGTGAAAACAAAAATGAGTGAAAAAACCTGAGTCCAACGACAAGAGTTGACAAATTTTAAGGCAATTGGCGGTGATAAAAACTTGCCTTTATTTACATTTATTCTACATGTATTACTTCTATTATTATATACATAAAATAAATAAATAAAAACCGATGAAAGGAATAAAAATAATTCAACTTCTTACATAACATAATTACATTTTTGGCGAACAACAATGTACGGTTTGTTCACGTTTCTCTTTTGTAGTTAATTAGTTCTTTATATAAACCCAACTTTAAAAGAGATTTTTGTGGTAATTTTTCTTGGTTTATACTCAATACTAATGCAAATTTGCAAGCTTTTCTCAGAATAATACTTTTTGGCTCACGCGTCCGATCAGATGATTTTAGATAATAATTATTTGATTTGACTGAGCCAACCATCAGTTTCGAGAACTGTAAAATACGTTGGGGCAGATTAATTTCATGTCGAAAACATGAGCGTCATTGCATTACTTTTTGTTTTTCGGCGTTAAGATACAATTTTGCAAGAGTTTGTGGTGTAATTTTACTATTTTTATACTCAATACTAATGCAAATAATAGTAATTGGTCAATTGGTCTCCCTCCAATGGTGTCACCGATTTGTTGTCCAAGCACATATTTATTTTTCTCTCGTGTGGTCTTTGTAATATAGTCTTTCAGGAACTCCCAATGTCTGTTGCTCATTTCAAGAAACTGCCTAGTTTCCTTGGAACTAGGACTCTAGCAATTGATTGCTGCAGATCCGCTACTATTTTGATTTAATCTCTTCGTTCCCAATTAGTTTATGTTGGACGCTGAACAAGTCTAATAAATCATCTCGCTCGGCACCAGACATGTCCAAAATTATTATGGGTTATCATCTAATTTAGGATAAAACTGAATTTTAACACATATTTCTTCAAAATTGTCCATTTCCGAATAAATATTTTGTTTGGTATCGGTTTATAATAAGCTTGTGCACAAAAACTCAGATGAGATATATGTAGCTTTCCCAGGAATATGCTGTTTTTTTGCTGCGAGCGTTGCACACGCTCTTGTCGTTGAACACTTAGATGAGTTCCTAATTATATTTCATTTGTTAGTTGGTTTGTAACTCCCAGAAGGGAACTTCGGAGAACGCAGAAGTATGTTTATTTATGATCAGCATGAAATTTAGAATCGATTTAAGCGTGTCCGTCTGTTCGTTTTCGTAATGTCTGTGATAAACATTCTGCAGGCCGTAAAAATTAAGATATCGGCTACAAATTTGGCAGAAATATTGGAAGTTATTACACGCAGGTTGGAGTTGAAAATGTAGACTGAGAACATCTCTGTTTTCAGAAGTATAAAAAAATTGGACTTTTGCTCACATAGAATTATAAAAATTTTCAAAAATATTGCGCTAGCTATCCCGTAGTCTCTGTGCAAAAATAGAAAGGATCGGTCACACCCCTTCGATACAGTAGAATATTAAAATTCAAATCTTTTAGCAAAACTCATGCAATATTCAGAAAGATGCTTCAGAAAATACATAAAGTGTATATATCCTTAATCAGTATCAAATTCAGAATCTACTTACACGTATCCGTCCGTCCGTTGGTCCGTTTGTCTATCTGCGTGTCTGCTTACCTGCGTATTGTTCGCTACGAAATTGGGAGAAACATTGGAAGTTCTCTCACATACGTTGCTATTGACGACGGGGCAAATCGGCCACATGCCACGCCTATAATATAAAATAAGTCACAGTATCAAATAAGCTACGAAATACGCTTGCTTTTCGGATGTTTCGCTCAGTGGTCATTAAAAAGTTTCCTCAGGATTTCATAAAAATAGAAAAAATCTGCCATGCCCAACCATTGAAACTTGGATTTTTTCCCTTTTTTCAAGACAAAGTTGGTGGGTATAAAATATAATGTTCATACTTGTGATTTCTCATGTACGTATATCTATGTTTATATTTAAATCAATTTCATTTGTTTGTGATCATTTTGTATAACTCCAATACAGTTAATTTTTGTGTCAAACTGGTATTCGAGTCAAAAAATATTAAAAATTAGTCCGTTTTGCTAATTTCTACATTGGAATATTAAAACTTGCAATTTTTTTCGTGTAAATACTTTTTTCGTTATATGGGAAGTGGCCATAAAAAAAGGTGCGTTCGCGCCTGATTGCGACCTGTGGTTTGAACACAATATTACAGGGCAGTTATCAGACGGATAGACGCACAAGATTCATAAAATTTTTCTGAATAGATCAACATAATAATAGTTAAGTCTATCTTAATTCCTTCTAGATGTTGTATACATCCGAACGAAAGTACCCTACACCACTTTTGCTGCAGTGTACAAATATTATATACGATTATATGTTGATGTGAAATAAACAGAAATTATAACACTTCATAAAGAACCATCATATTTTTTTTGCAATTAAATTTACTTGCAAAATTAAAAAAAAAACTAAGCGTATAATAAAAAAAATGTTCTGTTATAAATAAATAATAAATAAATTACGTACAGAACGCAAAATATTTTCAAATGTAAATCAAAGTATTATTATAAATTTGCCATAACTATTCTAAATTTTTTTTTTTCCCGGATTTTATTTTTCTTGCCGGTTTCCTTTATCACAGTCGTGTTATCTATTTTATAAATTCCAAGAGATTTTATTTTTAATATCAAATAATCTAGAAAGATGAAATATTTTGATAGTGTATAGGTATGCTAGACTTACAAAATGGCTAAAATATAAAAAATATATAACCACGTAAACCAATACATTCTCGACAGTCGTGGCTGCTTTACTTTACATTTTTCTATTTCTTTTATGTTTATCCGTGTGCCCGTTTCCTTGCCGTGCGCCTGTTGAAATCACGATTACGATCTCAAACAAAATCCTTTTTTCATTTTAGTCATTTTAGTTTTTTTTATTAAATTTTCAATGTTGTATGCAAAAATTAATTTAAATAAATCTTAACTATTAAAATCGCGTTTATAAGGAAGACAGTGGGGTCATCAGGTAACGTTTTTACTATCAGTTCCCAAATGATGTAACTTAGAAACTGATACCATAGCATCATGTAAGCAACTTTAGCTGGTGATTTTCACTTTTTGCGCTCCCTTTTTGCGTTAAATTCGGTGATACCAAAATTGGTGTCGGTTTGAATAAATTTGCATTAGTATTGAATATAAACCATAAGAATTACAACAACAATCTGTTTCAAACTTGGATTTGTAAGAGAAAAACATCTAAGGAACACATACATAAGCCTGAATATATTGTTCAACCTTTGCAATTAAAATTTGTGCATTTTGTTATGCATAATATGTTTATATATATTTATATATGTATAAGAAATAAAATATAAAATATATAAATAAAAAGTAAGAAATTTATTTAAGAAAAGGGGAATTTCTTAATTAAAATATTGTAAAATTCTATTATTATTTATATTATTATTACATGCTTAATATTTTTTATCGTATGTAGTTTTTTTTTATAGAAAACAAGCAAACGTCAATTTATCTCTAATTTTTTACGGCCCTCTCATTAGATTGGAAAATTTCCCGGACTTTGTTGGAAAATTAGCGATACTATTACATGATGCTACATGAAATTTACTATCACCAATCACTTTGCAAAAGGTTAGTATCAATTTTTAAAACTGATACTAGTTACATGGTGGCCCCTCAGAATATCCCATATTGTGCTTAATCCACACGGGTATTTATGAATTACAGCCATATTCTATAACGTCACTCGAAATATATAGGTCACACGTTTACGATAACATATTTGTTGACGAGCGATGTTAGAGTTAAACATCGTAGATAAACGTTTATACATACATATAGACAGTTTAAACAGTTAAAAAATGTGTGCTTTTAGCAAACTTACCTTCAGTTACCTCGTCGTTGTCCGCAAAATTATCATCAAGGACAAAAAGTTCCGATTGGACTTGTTGATTCTGTGGAACTGTTCGATCAAGGCATGATGTGGATTCTTCGCTAAGTTTGAAAATGTCACCTAAGCTGAGCTTTTCGAGCTGTTCGCTGCGCCTTTGCAAACAAACAAACTGTTCGATTTGCAAATGACGTAAACTTTTTACGTGTTGCAGCATTTCTAGCAAAGATAAGGCGCTAAAATTGCACACTTGGCAATGCAACACATTTTGCGTAATGACGGAGTCTGTAGGTAGACTGCTTGCCGCCGCTGTCGTCATTGTCGACGTCGTTTTTAATGCCGGCGACGGGGATTTGTGTGATTCATTTTCTCTGCTGTTGCTTCTGCTACACACACGTTGTTCCTGTTGTTTCCTTTCCTGCTGTTGCTGCTGCTCTGGTTGGTCATAAATCAAACTGTTCAAGTGCTTAAATATCAAGAGCATAGTGTCGTGACGCATATGTTGCGTGTGCAAAGACAACTTCTGAATAGAGTTTGTATAGAAGTCGCAGCAGTTGCACTTGATTTGCACAGCGCTACTGCCAATTTGTTGTTGTTGCTGTTGATAAAATTTCAGCTTTTGCTCGTTGCGCTTTCCGCCCTCGCGCACATGATTGATAAAACTAAGCTTCTGTAGATGTTTGTCTGTTTTGCTGTGCAACTGAAAATTCGCTTTGAGATTTGTCTTATAGTTGCATAAACGGCAAATATAATTGTTATTCTGTATCAGCATTACATCAGAAAAGATGCCAGTATTAGCAGAAGGGACATTGACAGAAACGGTTGTGATCGCTAAAGAAGAACCGCTACTGCTGCTACTTATGGTGGGATTGTAAGTAGGGGATTGTGATGCATAAGAATCAGTAGTGCTTGTAACCGAATTCGAGCTTTGACCACTAGTCAGTGGCTGTCGAGAACGGTCGATGAGCAAATGTTGATTTAATTCATCAAGGTTGTTAGTGTTGAAATTTGAGCAAACTAGACAGCTATAGAGCATTGTAGGCCAGGGATCCGGAATATAAGGAGGCGATTCCATTGTCATGCTACCATCACTACTTCCCAACTCAATACATGGAGCTTTCGGCGAGAAAGGTGGTTGTTGCAATTCGTTTACAATTGGAGAGAGCTCTTGCGGTTTGCATGAAGTTGCAGTATGGTTATTACTTACATTTTGAAGAGAACCTTTGGAAGCAGTTGGCAGGGCGGAGGATGGCACCAAGCTACCTCTACATTGAGAAGCAGCAATAGTTGCATTTTGATGCAGAAATTGTATCATTAGTGCCTGATTGTAAGCCAAATCAGCCAAAGCTATTTCCGGTATAAAGCAACTGCCCTGATGTTGTTGTTGTTGTTGTTGATGTTGCAAGAAATTAAAGGCTTGTATATGTTTAATGTTATTTTGTAAAACCGCCATGTTATGCGTATGTTTCTCGCTTGTCATGTGTATTCGCAAATTTCGTGCAACAGACGTTTCATAACTACAAATATCACATCGAAAGGAAGGTTTAGTTTTACTAACACCACCAGAATTGCTGCCACCGTTTCCGATATTACTGTTTAACGAGTTCGCTCCTGAGGGACCAGTGTTATTACTGGTACCAGCACTAATCGTACTACTGCCAGTAAAAGGTGCGCTGTTACTGCACTTACTACTATTGATGGTCATCGATTGTTGTTGCTGGTGCTGCTGGTGCGAATTAATGGGCGTATTGTTTGTTAAGTTCAATTTCGATGTTGTCTCCAAATTGCCCGTAACTGTTGCCACCCCACCTGCTGCTGCGACGGCCGCTGCGACCATATTCTGTGAACTATTCAGCTCTTGCATGTTGTTCAAATGTTTGTCAGACTGCATATGTATTGAAAGGTTCCCTTTAGTGGTGGTAGAATAGTTGCATATTTCACACCGATATGGCTTATACCCGCAGGAGTAAGACTCACCACGAGCTAAACGCGGGTGTTGTTGACCTAGGAAGAAAACAAAAATTAAGAAGCTAAATTCTAAACTTAATTATTATTATTATTATTATTACTATTATTATTTTTATTATTATTATTTCTGTACGTAAAATACTATATGTGACTGAAAGTGGAACTACACAACAGATGTGAAAGGAAATTTTTAATTATCAAATGACATATTTTGATAAAGAATACATTTTGAAACAATTTTTTTCTAATAATTTGTATTGCCACAATTTATTTTGAACTTATAGCGTCTACGTTCCGGAAAAAATCAAATATTAAAAACGTTAAGAACGGCGTTTGCGACAATAAAAAGAGAAAAAGTTTCTTCCCTCCTTTTGTTTGTTAACTTAAAAAAAAGGTTATACAAAAAAAAAAAAACAATTTTTTAAATTAATTAATTTTTTGCTGTTTAGTTTGTTCCGAAATGCTACGAATGGAAGACGTCTTCCAGTTAACTTTATACAGTCCATATTTTACATTTGTAAGACTTCCACTGATTTCACACGACTTGGCGCGATGTATACTTGATTAGCTGCAAATGTCTTAGGTCCCACTTATATTATGCCATGTTTTACTATATTGCCTTACAAGTTACGAACGCATGCTGCGTCCAACAATGCCGTAATTCGATTTTAAGGGGAATTCTTTTCAAGAGAGATTTATTTTATGGATGAAATCTTTCCAAAACTCTTTGGATTTGGAATATAGAATTGATCGTAGCGTTATTTTAACACCTAAAAATATGTTTAGCTCCTTACTTAGACCTCCAAATTTCTGTTAGCTGCTATTATCTCACCTTGATTAACGTTATCTGTATTAAGTGTCCCGTGTAGATATACTTTTATTCATTGGAGAGCATTGCGTAGCTTTATCAATAGAAAATCCACCAGTACAATCGTTCTTCGTACGATCCAATGAAACTGATTTATGCGTTGCTTTCAATTCTTCTTAAAAAGTTTAATTAAGGCATTGAAGAATTAAGTAATTAATTAGAAATAAACATTACATGTTTAGTATTAAATTCATGGTAGTAGTTTGGGTTGGGTCGATCTGTACGTGATACGTGAACAGTTTTGAAAACAGATAATAATAATAAGTAAGGATGGCCTTCGCATCAAACAATATTAAAGGCGACATTTGGAGAAGATGCAAATTGATGTCGTGTCAAAAGGTACTGAGATCGGTATTGGCAAAAGTGTTAGCATCAGCGTCATCAACAAGCTCAAGAAATGAATATCAACCTTTTTGCAAACCCATTGTTTGAAATGGTTACTAATTTTGTCTCTCGCTCAGAGCAGAAAAATCTATAAACCAGTAGTTTACCTTTAATTCGTAGTTCACCATCACAAAGGGGCTCGCTTGAGTATTAATTGCGTTTTTCGCACTTATAAAAAATGAAGTAACGACCATGATTGCAGCATTAATTCAATAGGCAATGGTATCTTCCTACAACAAAAGTTATGAACAACATTCCGAATCTATATGTTCAGTGTCGATGAGTGCATTACATATTTATGTTGTGGTTGGCATTATTTTGTTCGCAAGATAATTTCAAAGCGAAATAACAAAGAGAATTTGTAATTACACTAATTGTGAGACTTGAAGTAAACAAATCACAACATTTAATTTAATTTTAGATCTGTCCTATCCATGCTTTTGAATCAGTCCTTTAACTTTAAGTAATCTCATGAGTGCCATCAAAATGATATTTTAGCCTTCTATTGAGTGTTTGCAAAAGTTTTGATAGACAACTTCTACAGGTAAAAGTTATAAAGTATGAGAAATACCGGTGTACATAAGGGTTGATTTTGCCCTTCCTCTACCTAAACTAACAATTTTCCATTTGATACTATTGAGTTATTCAATGTATACAGACGCTAATCATGGAACCCTCAAAATTGCATTCTCGATATTCATTGCTCTTGTCGTTTGATTTGCAAAAATCCGCCTCCGAAGCCCATCGAATACTTTTTGAAGCTTATGGTGATGCTGTTCCATTATATCACAATTGTGGGTTTTTGTTTCAACGGTTTGAAAATGATGAAAAACGGCCTGGAACACAATGAAAACCCAGCTCAACGTCTCAAAGAACTTTCGGATAGTTCAGAAGTTGATGAATTAACTGTTTGTACACGTTTAAATCCGATTAGAAATCTCAAAAGGATGGAAAAATGGCTGCCACACAAATTGACTGAAAATGTCATTTCGATCACATTTTGCAAAAGTGCCCAAGGATACATTGTTGCAACTCGAACGGAAAGTTCTGCCACATCCATCGTACTCACCAGCAATAGCAACTTCTGATTACCACTTGCTTAGATCGATGCAGCATGACTTGGCTGACACACGGCTCTACAATGTTGAAAAACTGCGAAAAGGGTCGTTTCATGGATAGCCCCAAAAATTCATAAGTTCTATCAACACAATATCGCCACGTTGCGAGAAAGATGAGAGTCTTGCGCGCCTTTTTGTTGAGTTATACCGGAGCATGTTTCAGTAGCATTGTTAGATATATTTTCCGTCTTAGGTCTTGGGGATCATAGACATACGACGTCTTATGTAATTAGGATAGTAAGTTCTGACTTTGAGGATTTCATTAGGTTCACATTTATTTTACAGTTTTCTAAAAGTTTCAAGTTCAGATCTTCGATTTATCTCCTCGAAAGATTTAGCTTTGTTCAATAAAATCAAATTCATTTGTTAAATTATTCTAAATATTCTGCACTTGTCATGAATAGATCATTTATGGTTCGAGAACTAGATTGTGGAATCAAATAGTACCTTATGAGAAGTAAAGATTTTCAAGGTCGATTTCAATCGTTAAACAAATTGTATTATTGCGGTTATGAAAAACGTTTTCCTGTTGTTCCAAGTCAACTACCACACACAAATTGGTTGTTATCTCATTTTCTGTATTTGTGCAACAAGGGGCGGGTATATTAATTACTATGTAAGTAAGCAATATTTGATATTCATTTTCTTATTTATTGATCAACTTGAATTTTTGAAATCTGTAATGTGCATTGAACTAGGATGCATATGGCTTCGTTACCATCATTACATTTTCGCATAATATATTTTGCTACTAATATTCTATCTATATTTTACTTGTCCTTAGTTTAATATTGTTACTGCAAGTTAGTCAACTAGCTGAATAAATATCAAAAAGTATGATGTGTCTAATCTGCTGAGGACATTGTTCTAGAAAGTCTAAGCACGTTGCATTATACGGATATGTAGATACCAATAACATCCCAATTTCAGTGTAGGTTTTCTATAATCTTTCTTTCTATAACCTTTCAGCATTCGGCGCATTAAGAATGTCTTTCTATCTACTATTGATGACCTAGTTATTTAGTGTAATTCAAACTTTATCTTTGCACTGCGTATAATGCCGCCCATCTTGCTCATTACTATCAGCTGAAAAAGGCCAATTCATGGCGAGACGTAGAAGCCCTGCTTGCTAATAAGCGTTGGCTCAATATGCGTACCGCATTCTCCACAAGCGACACAAAAATATTATTAAGCTTTATTAAATGAGTAACCAACGAATTTAATTGTCCTTAGAATAAGGATAAGCTACGTAGGAAACTTCTTAGAGACACACTTAAGCATACATCTACTATCTAACAGTTTACATCAATGCCAGTGACTCAACTGGATCAAGTCTAAAATAATTTTTAGTTTCCGTTCTTTAAGTAAAAACCGTAAATTGTTTCGCCGTAAATCCTTTGTTTCATCATAAGCAAGTAGATTTTTTAAACAGAATCTAGCAAAACGGTACGCAGAAATTAATGTAAGTTTTTTTATTTCGAAAACTCATTGAGAACAATCATAAAAATGTCCTAATTGACGTAAAATTTCGATCGGATATTAGTGACACTGGAACGAATCTAAGAAAAACATATAAAAAAATTATATTCGTCTGGTTTTCCATTCGGTATATCGTCCAATATCTATCTTATCCAACCGTCAAAAAAGTGAAAAGAAAACATAAAAATTTGATTGTTGATAACTTTGTGAGGACATGGCCGATTTTTGTTATTTCTGAACATGAATAGTTTGGGGCTCTCTGAAGTAAAATTAGAAAATTTTAGCCTTTTGCCGCCTGTCATAATTTGTGAGTAATGAGCAAATAATGCGGGCGTATCTTTTAACCGATTTAGCCCAATTTCTACACCAACCTGTGTGTAAGAAAGACACACACACACAGAGGGACACAGACGACTAGTTCGATTCGCAATTGCGCTGGCACTCTCATCAAGCATACATACACTTCATACGGTTTCTGAAGTTTCCGGTTTGGTGTACGCCGTTCTTCCGTAAAAATCAAAACTACATTTACATTGATAGCTCGTTTATTTTTTAAATAAAAATTCTCTACTTTTACTTTTTTATAAAGTTTATATGATTTTTGAAAAATATTAACATTAAGGAAAATTAGCTAATTTCTATATTGTATTTATAAAAACTTTTTGTATCTTTGAAAGGCAAAGAAAAAGATGTGAGATGCGAGATGCGAGATGCTCTCACACGCACATGTGTAGTATGTACATACGCACACTCAATTCAGTTACCCTAAAGCCAAAGTCGGTACTCTAAATTGCAAAACCGGAAATCATTTTTTGTTTATATAATATTTTCACTGCAAATGTCAGCGAGTGTAATGAAATATGTTAATAAGGTACTATACGAAAATGATATTTGATCCAAATTATGGATGACAGTCAGAAGGGTTGAATTGATGAGACTTTTCAACCCACACCAATTTGCTGATTATAATGATTTCTATTTTGCAAGCATGAGAGATGTTTTATCTTGATTATTGCTTGATTCTCATTGCTATAAAATCCGATTAAAACCTTCTAAATGAGAAGGATAGGAAAGACAACGTAAAGGCAATGAAAGAATGAGCATGAAAAGAATACACAAAGAAATATGATGCTTCTAACTTAGTTCGAAAACTTTGCCAATGCTTCACAGTGTCTACGAAAGATATGTGATTTTATACTTCAAGTTTAGGTGTGCATTTGTGGTTCGACTCAATCGCATATGAAGTTTTTCCTTATGCGTGTGATAAGAATTTAAATTTATTTTGATAGGAAAAGATTAGGACAGCCTGCCAGTACCGCTGGGCTGATTAGCGATGCCTAAATCTACAACAAAGTTTATGTGCCAAGTTACCTGCTAAACAATATCCACAAGCGGATTCTCCATCTGGGTGTTTTTCGCGCATATGTATCTCAAGAGTTTCCTGGTATTTGTAATGCCAGTTGCATTGGGGACATTTGAGGGTTTTGCAAGAATTCCGTGTTGATATTGGTATGTTGCTGCTTAACCGTGCTGAACTTAAAATCATCTCACATCTGCAAACATAACAAAAAAGTATAAAGATAATATTAATGAATATATACATGTAGGGTTTTTTCTTAAAATCGATGTTTCTTCTTAACTCTTAAAACAATTGTATGAGTTTGTTACCTCTTTAGAACGTAACCATATATGCAGTATTCTTCCTTTCTTTTCGTTCTATTTTCTTTCCATAGAAGAATGGAAATTTACTATGTATTATGCACTTGTTTCAACCAATCATTTTTTATCTTTCGGGACAGCGCTTCGATTCTTATGACGGCGTTCAAAAACGGGTCGATTCCTGTATAGTCTCACAAATCGTTGTTGTTTCCATGTGGAAATCGGATAATGTCAAGAAGACGGGCAAAAGTAATGACTAACGACGGACAAACTTTTGAATAAAATAAATGTTGAATCTTACTACAAAAAAACTCAACGTTCAGTTATATAGCAAATAAGACAATTTTAGTGCGAAAAAACTATAGGGATAATGAAGTACTAAAATTATGTATTCAGTGGATCTGCAGAATTTCTTTCTATGCACTGTTAGTACATACGTACGCATCCTTTAAATCACAAATTAAAAATTTTTAATTTTTAATTTTTAATTTTAGATTGCCGTTACTTTTTACTATGTTATAGCTCGATCTTACTACATTTTGAATATGATCTGATTTATATATACTTTGATTTAATTGATTAGCAAAATTGCGGTCACTATGTTATTCTAAAAATTATTGAAATATACGTAGGATTGCTATATAATAATAACAATTCGGTATTAAAGTAAACAAATTAATACAATAGTATAAAAACCTTTCTATAATAAACAAAATGTCCTATATAGGCCTATTTTCTAGATTAACTTTCTTTGAAGCAATCTTACTACTTTCCAGATAAGGTAAGAGTAACTAAATTTACAATTTCATAACTTATAAGTTAAGTATCGTATTGCGTCGCAAAATAAACAATATCACACCATAATAGTGAACCGTATATAAACTCTATAAAAGCTTGAAGAACCTTATCTTGTATGGAAAAATATTTTAATTTTTCTTTTATACAGGTATTAATCAAATTTAAAAAAAATATAACTGTACGTATAAAATTTTAGCACATCTCTGCTAAAGGGACATTTTAGACTGCAATTCGTAGAGAAAAAACTATCTTCTTTAAATCTATGCGAGCCATCCCACTTATCATCAATGCATAGTCAGGCAACTACTGCAGGAAAGTAAATTTCAAGAAGCTTTCTTTTTATAGCCAAATAATTCTTTACCAACAAGAACTAATAAAACGAATCGTTAAGGTTTTTGCATACGATCCGAAAAGGTGCATAGAGTTCTTTATTTTTAAACATTCTGATGACTTAAGAAGCTCGTATTATAAGGAAGTCCTTATAAGTACGTTAAAACCAATATAATTTACCTCGAGATACTATTTTTCCTTCGATAATCTTATTTTTATACTTTTCACCGAAGGTGAACGGTAGAATTTATTTTGTCATTTGGTTTTTAACTATCAAAAGGAAACTTCGGAGATTCCGTATGCATACAAGACAAAGTATGCATATACTTGATCAGCATTAAATTTAGAATCGATTTAAACATATTCGTCCTTCTGTCTGTCTATGGAATGTCTGTCATAAAAGTTCTCCTAACCGTAAAAATGAAGATATCGGTTTCAAATTTGGCAAAAACATTGGAAGTTCTTTCACTGCCACGCTTATCTATTACAGTCTTTCTTAAGATAAAGGTGGTGGATATATAATTTTGTTACTTGATAAAATAAAACTCCTGGCATTAATTTCCTTTTCGCAAAAGACGGTAAATAGTAGATTAATATTAACCTATTTTCAACTGATCGAACTCTTATGTTTGGATGCTATTTTAAATTAGGTAAGGCCTGTGATCGATTCGGTCCGTCTTTAATAGCAACATATCTAAGAGAACTTCCAACATTTCTGCCAAATTTGAAGTCAATATTTTCACTTTTGCGACCAGAAGAACGTTTACAGACATTACACAGACGAGCAGACCGGCGGACGGACATGCTTACATCGATTCTGTGTTTGATCCAGATCAATGTATATATGTATATATATATATATATATATATATATATATAAATAAAATAAAATAAAAAATTTTCTTTCAAAATAAGCTTTTATTTAAGTAAACTACAACTGGCGGAAAATAAATTCAAAATCTCTTCTAAATGATCAGAGCAACACAAACAATTTATACAATTTTATTAATAACTGATTTATTATAATTTTAAACATACAAAAGAAATAAGTTTTTAACAAATATACAAGAATTTAGGTAAAAAAGTGAAAAAAGAAAAAGCATTCCTAAGATAATTTTTGAATGCAGACTACAAGCAATCCGCAAGATGCAAGGCACCACGGGAGAATGTAGTATAGCATATCTGGAACCTAATACAAGGTAAGGTACAACGTAAGGTAAGATCATTAGAAGGTTCAGAAATAGAAGAAATGGACCTTACAAAGCCAACTGAGAAGAGCGCTTGTCCTAATTCAGCACCCACAGAGATTAACAGAAAGAGACTGGGAAATTGATAAATCGATTAATATTATACACGTAAGAGACTAAAAACTAAAAAATAAATCATATAAGAGAAATTTTTTTAAATAAGCTTTACTTCAAGTAAACTAAAAAGCAGAAACTAAAGTTTGTCCCAATCACTTTTTGTCAGTATATATATAGAAATTTGCGGCATTTGAAAAATCGAATTTCTTACATATAAAGACCTTGAATGTCCCAAGATTTTATATACATTGACGTAAAAGCGATTGGAACAAAATTTATTTTCAACTTTTCAATTCACTTGAATAAAAGCTTAGTTAACATTTTTTTTTTCATATAATTTATTTATTTTGGAATTAAAAAATCATACATGCTTAGCAGCAGTGGAGCCGAGTTAAAGATGCCAGTTAAGTACCACAACGTTTTTGTCGAGTTCTTAGTCCGAATTCTACATTGAACTTGATGAAAACAGGACAAATATAAATAAAAGAAAGTTAGCTGAGATGTATAATCCCATTGCAAACGAAAATCTCTTTGAATATCTAGTTTAATTAATCTTGTTTATAATAATTTATTGTTATTCGTCTTCTTCATGGCTATGAATGTTTATCAGCGAAGCGAGATAGACGAATTAGATGATGAACAAATTTGTGTAATAGCATATATATACATAAATAAAATACAGGAAACCAAGCAGAAATGCATCACTTGGTAACTGTCAACTACACTGAATCGTTAACGTTTCTTAAGAAACCAGTTATTGTGAAAAAATGTTAGTTTAGAACAAGCCAAGTAAATTATGTTTCTTACCGAGCACAATCCACCCCCAGAGGTCGGCCATTTATGTGCTCCGAGCAGGCACCGATTGTGAAGCTCGCTGCATTTGTCGTTGAAGTGATTCCCGGGCCTGCATTGATCATATTGGATGTATTCAAATTCCCCGTTAAGATCCCAGAGTTAACACCTGTATTTGACGTTGGTGATATTGTATTCGCTGCTGAAAGTAATCCTAGACTTGCAGCAGCCGCTGCAGCCGCTGCAGCTGCGGTGGCTATGTTCGGACCTGTGGGCGAGCGTTGAGGTGTTACTTGGGGCGACAGCTTGAAATTTTGTTGAATTTCGAGAAGTTCGCACGTTTTGCAATCAATACCTTTGCAGTCGGCATGCTGTGGGCAGGCATTAACTGTTAACATCGACGTTGGCGGTGATGTAGTGCTAAGCGTGCCTACGGATTTGTCACTGAAATTATTTATGAGCTGTGGAAGGGATTGTTGCTGTAAATGCATAGTGTTTAATTGATGTTGCAGGAATTCATTTAAAAATTTAACTTTATTGCTATTTTTCTCGGAGTTAACGGTGGCAAGGGAGGCTTGTAAAGAATGAAAATGGCTAGATTCTGGAGGTGGTGTTGATACAACTGACGATGTGACCGCAACAGCAGGTGTTGAAAATGAGTGTGGTGTGGATAATTGAGACCAGTTCGCTGCTAATGTATTAGTTTTAGCACTACCATCGATATGTATGTCGTTACTGTCCGCCTGCTGTGGTGAAGTTAAAATTCGCCTTTCACTGGCAATAGAAATTTTTTGTATTCGCTGCTGTAAATAATTAGCCGCTGTAATATTACACGGAAGCGCCGCCGATTGCCGACTATTATTTGAAGGACTTGTAGAAAATTGCTGGTGCGATCTTTGCTGATTTGCCGAAGTCGTATGATTATTATCATTATTATTAATACTACTATCATCATGATCATTGCGATTATCACTGTGGTTATCATTGTCGTTATCACTCTCATTGTCATTATCGTTATAATTATCATTATCATTATAATTATCATTATCATTATCATTATCATTATCATTATCATTATCATTGTCATTATCATTATCGTTATCATTATCATTATCATTACCATTATCATTATCGTTATCATTTTCATTTTCATTTTCATTATCATTATCATTGTCATCATCATTATCATTATCGTTATCATTATCGTTATCATTATCATTATCATTGTCATTATCATTATCATTATCATTATCATTATCATTATCATTATCATTATCATTATTATCATTATCATTATCATTATCATTATCGTTATCGTTATCGTTATCATTATCATTATCATTATCATTATCATTATCATTATCGTTATCATTATCATTATCATTAACATTATCATTGTCATTATCATTATGATTATCACTATCACTATCAATATCATTATCATCAATTGCATTACCATTGTTATTATCATCACCATTATTAGTATCATTTTCATTATAATTATTCTTATCATTATAATTATTATTACCATGATCATGATCATGATCGTTAGCAGTACCATTGTCATTATCGTTATCGTTATCATTATGATTATCACTGCCATTAACACTATCATTTCCATGATTATGATCATTATGATTATCGTTGTTATTATTATTATTATTATCATTAATATTCCCATTATCATTGTAAGTTTCAGGATCTTCCAAATGCGAGCTGCTGTTAGATGGGTAAGCACACAGAGGTGTGACGATCAAACTATCGGGTGTTGGAAGGTTATGAAGTCTCAATGACGAGTCCATAGTCGTTTCTAATGCTCGCTTAACCGTTAAGCTAGATTTGGTGCATGCTGCTGCTATGATAAAGCGATTGAAAGATGATCTGCTACTGTTGTTGCTAGCAACATCAATCTTTGCAGTAGTGTTTGCGTTCGTATTCATAGATGGTAAGTTTTCTAAATTTGAGGAACCTAATGTTAAAATGTTTGAATTTGTCAAAATCGAACAAACATCTGTTGTACTATCGTCATAAAAATACTTAAGATGCTGCTGATGACTTGGCAGCTGTGTTGAACTTTCTTTATCACTATGGCTTTGGCTGGCATCAACGGTGGTAGTAACAATAGCAGCAGGAGCTGTGGAGAGGGAGATTTTGGCCGGATCCGAGAACTGATTTAATGAAGCGAAGGTATTTGTAGTCTTATTGTTTACATCATCACTATCATCATTGCCTACTATGTCAGCGAAAGTTTTAAATTTCAACGTGGTATCCTCTTCTCTGTCAATGATGGTCATTCCACGACTGACATTTACGGGTGTTTGCGACTCGATCTGCAACAAATTTGACGTAGCGGCGTCGATTGGTTCTAAGAAAGATATCTGGGGTTTTTCATCCATATTTCGTTGGATTATGGCACTCGAGTACTCGCGTTGCAACAATAAATATTTTTCCAATTCCTGTAGGTTAAGACCGTGTTCAATGCTTGCATGCAAACTAAACGATTTTGTAATACCAAAAGATAACTTGCATATAAAACACATTAAAATTGGTTTTTGTATTTTGAAGTGCGTGGCGGTTGTTGCTGTTTTTTCGTTCCGCTGTTGTAATTTAGCATCATTTGCGAAAATCACGCGAAATGTATGGATTTTTGGATTAACATTTGCTTCAGTTACTGTTCGTTGCTGTTGTTGTTTACTTTGCCGTCTATATATTGTGCTGGATATTGGCGCCGATCTTGTATTTTCAACTGTCGAGCTAGGCGTCGTCCAGGTTTTTGCTAATGTGAAACAAGAACTTAAAGATGTTTCCGTTGCTAGCGCTGACGTAGTTGTATTGGTGATTGGTGGAGCGGCAACTGCAAATAATGATTTGAGGTTATTCGAATTTTTATTTTTGTTATGATCAAAAAATATATAAGAGTTGACGCTAATATGTTATCATAACTTGTCTATTTCCAATATCATCTGTACTTCCGTAAACTAATTACCGTTTTATATAAGACACAACGACCTCAGCTGAATGTCGATCGCGTTTACTTCCAGCGGCAACACCACGCAATATTAATTAAAAACGGACAATTGAAATAAATTTCTAGGATATCTTGAAACTAGGGTTCTAAGACCAGAATTTAAGACCAAAAATCCGAATGCGTGACTGTAAACTTCGTTTAATGATTAAAATGTTTAGGAACCAATATTTTGTATAACAGTGATAGTAGAATGATTTGCATCTTCCCAATGCAAACATGTCATAAGTTTCTAGGATAGGACGTAAATTCGTTCCCCCTCTTTACCTTGAAAAGCTTAAACACTACTCGTTATCCACCAAGTAAGTCTTAGTGTTTTTTTTTTAAAGAATTAGTTTAAAATCTATTAACAAAAGATGATGCGTATATTTCACTAGAATGATCACAAAGTTCTTGATTGAAATTAAACAAATAAGCATTATATGGATAATGAAGTTACGTACCGCTAATAGAGCTATCGCTTATACTCGATATTATTTCATTTTCTGCGTTTATTACAAATGAGCTGCCATCGATGCTACAGACGATTTTGCCTTCACAAATTTCACCATCAAAAGTGGACATTGGTGAGCTGTCATCAGTGCATATGCTCTGTAATTAAACGCAAAGCGAGAGCTTTTTGATTATTAGTACATTTTGTATTGTAAATGATGATAGTATGCTATGTCAGAATATTGATCATATTCATGGCTCGGATTTCGGGTTTCGTTCGTTAACTGCTGCAGATCAAATTTATCCTTCACTCCTTCTTATACTAAAAGAATAATATTACTATAGAAGAAGGGTCTCGTACAACTCCAAAAATTGCGTTCAAGTTTTCTTCGAAGAAAACATGAAAAGGCCTGCAGGCGATCAACGCCGGTATTCTCGGTTTGCTTTGGAGTATTTACTCCAAGCCACCTCAACCACATTCGGAATCTTGTTGAGCAGTCGGCAAAAATTTAAAGAGAACGGGTTGTTGAAGAACTTTCAAAAAAAAAAAGCCACGCTTAAAACTGAACGACTAAAAATCTCAGCGGCAAAGAGTGGTGGTGAAGTACTTTGCAAAGGCTAACTTTATGAGGGATATAATTCCTATCTCTTCAAGAAATTTTTTCGAAACATACTAGTGGTCCCATTCAATGGTACCACTATTTTCACAACAATAGAGTGTAAAAATAGAGATCACTCATAATTTTGAAGTTGCTCTGCTCTACCAGGAAAAGAGAAGAGAAACAGATTACAGCAATGTAGGCGGACTGCGGACGTATTTCTTTTTTTTCGGTATTTGCTAACACGCGCAAAGTTTGGTTTGTTGTATTCGCATGGTGAGTTTCACATATGTTAAGGTAGTAATGTTCACGAATTGGGCTTGCCTACCTATCACATAATATTTTATTTTATTGCACATAGAAACCATGCGCAATACATACGCAGTGGTTCCAGTTCTAGCAACAAGATAGCCTTTCCTCCGGATTGAATTTTGGGCTTAATTATCGGAGGCCAAATGGGTGGTTTCGTCAAATGCTTTCGACACGCTATCTAACCGAATTCTTTCTATATTACACAATTGTGCTGCCACAATATTGCTGGCGATTTCAATATCAACGACACGAAAAATCGCTGCTGCCAAATTTTGAAATCAGGGTGAATTACTCTCTGCAGTCATATCAGGAATCCAATGAGTTTTTGAAAAAATCGGTACTGATTTAACTTTCTTTCTGATGGAACATTTTGCAGAATCTATCTGTCATTTCACTGAGAATAAGGACTACGCTCCGAACGTCCCTAACGCATACATTGAAGTTCGATATTATGCTGATTGAATCTGATGTTGATTTATATCTAGCTCTGCTCCTTCTTCTTCTCTTGTCCTGATATGTAATAGTGGTTGTGCTTGATATAGAACCGTATTTTTTTCTTTTGCAAACGACAACTCCCTTTCTCCATCGTAAACCCTGTATTATGAGAGACACGCTAAATTGAGATCTCGCTAAAATACAGGGTCCGACAAATAAGGTGATCTTTAAACCCAACAGAACGTTGCGGACAGAAGAAGTGATGGGCATTTCCTTCTCCCTAGTTACATCTATAAACGTTTATGCTGATTATGTTTGCAACATTATTACTAAAGATTTCACTGTCCAATTTTTATTATTTGTCAGTTTCATTTATTAAGAAATAGTGTACACGTAAATGTATAACAGCTAAACAGTTCAATTACCTAAAACAAAATTGGTAAATGCGTGCGTGTATCACAAAATATATACGCAGCTATATTAATTTATCAATCACTCGTGACTGGTAAACACTATAACTTCACGACTTGATCGATCATTTTGTTTTCTGTCTTCGACGAAGTACTCGAGGCATACTCAGTGAGCTGCTGTGCATTATTAATTTTGTAACTTTAGGTCAGTACTAGCGAAGTCTATCCCGCGGTGTAAACTCCTTAATAGTAATTTGACGTAAAAACGCACTGTACCAAAACTGCGTACATCTATATATTGTAGCCCTCCACCTACAAGATAGCTTAAGAAAAGCATATCTTTATCTGACAAAAGGATATAATTTTTAATATTTGATTGTGAAAATTCATCCGCAATAAAAAAAAAAATAAAATTTAATCATATGAAATTTAGATCTTAATTTTTTACGTATTTATTTATTATTTAATTTCAATAGATTGCGTGTAAAAACTGGCGAAAACATCTAAAAGATAAAAGTGACCCGTTCCATATTTACGTTTCGATATTCAAGCATGCCACGAAGGATTTGGAACCACAGGAAAATCAAAAAAGCTCTTTTGATCTTTAAATCTCTTGTAGTAACGATGTATTCTTCCCAAAAAGATGATTTAACTTATCAATTTTAACATAGTCTTTTTTAGTATTATCCTTTTCGCCTTACGGATCGAATAAGTAGTGTGCAGGCAACAATTCAAATATTGTAAAGTATATTATCGCAAAGTTACATTATAACTCCCTTGTTTTAGTGCAAAATCAATATTGGAGGGTTTGATTCTTGAGGTAGTGACTTCGTAACTTTAAACTAACTCTTCGTTCGTTTGTTTTTTATAAACAAACTGCACAGTAAACAATAACAAACACACATTATTAAATGAAAAATAAAAGTTATACACAATATGTGTGAGACCTTCAAATGAAATAAAACGAATGCGAATTTCAATGTTTGTATGAAAAACCAAATAATGATCCTAGTTGATCAGACAGAAATTTATATTATTTTCATACTTATATCATATACATATATATATACTTATATTATTTTTATTATTACATATTTAATCTAGCTAGATAATATATATATATATATATATATATATAAAGCAATCTTAATTAAAATTTAATTTCTAACATAACATAATCCAATTTTTAACGAACAATATGTTTGGTTTGTTTATGTTTTGCTGTCACAACTACTTTTTTTTGTATAAACGGAACTTTAAAAGATATTTTTGTGGTGACTCTTTTTTGTTTACACTCAATACTAATGCAAGTTACTTCACCGCGATCGTAATTTTGCTAACACCGGATTTGAAATAAATGGAGAGCAAATTTCACAGCTGATATGCTTACGAAATGCGATAGCGAGGGTAGTCATAAATTGGACGTGAAAGGGATAGCTTGCGTTAACAAAATTTGGCTAGGACGAGGGAAAATTGGTCTAGAATATGTTTTTGTCGGTATACCAAATGAAAGAGAAAAACACGAAAACGATGACGAGTAAACACGATCACTAATTTATGTAACAATTGACTGACATGCCAGAATAAGACTGAAAATTATTCAAGCCCTGCGTCATATTATAAAATGAAATAAATTGAATATGATTTTTCAACATTTGGAAAAAAAAAAACATTAAAAGTGATTCTTCCGCTGTGGGTTACAAAAAATGTTTTAGAAATCTTGATATATTGGTGACAGGTGGCATGAAAGGAGTTAACGAAAATTTGCAACGAATTCCCTATTAGCTAATACAAATGAAATATAAAGGTTGAAAAAAAAGTAATTTGCAAAATGTGATGTTGGCGACTTGTATGAAACCATTATAAGCAAAAGCTAAGACGACTCCAAGACTTCAACCACAGCCGTCAAAAAAATGAAATGTGAAATGTGTTAGCATGCTTGCTGCAGAAGAGATGTTATTTTTATTTTTTCGTTAATCGCATAAATTCATTTAAGTAACTAATTATTGTGATGTGAGATCAGCATAAATGGATGAACTGTTAAGTTTCATTAAAGAGCAACCTGAAATGGTTCAAAATTATAATCAAAATTCCTCCCAAAGGCTCCAAAATCGAAATAGTTTATTGAATAAGCTAAGATGATCACAATGAAGCCACGCGTATATTCCCACATGGAATGACCGTCTTCATCGTGTTCGTTTACGTTGCTTTCCATTTATTTAAATTTTTGTATGTTTAAATAAGCTTGACCTCATTGTGTTTTCACCCGACGTATTTGCCGAACAAAAATAGGTTAGATTGATTACTTCACTTTAAAATTTATATGAGTTTTATCTCAACTTGTTATGTCTTCAAATTGCAAAATGTCCAAAAAGATACATAAATAAATAAAAAGGAACTATACAAGCTAGAAAAATTGGGTAAATAATGGAAGGAATAGGAATAATATAGTTTCTAACATCACGTAACCTAATTTCTTGCGGACGTAGTAAACGAACAACATGTTTAGGTATGTTTATGATTTGCTCTTACAGCTGACGTTTCATATGAAATCTCTAAAAGAGTTTTTGTAGTATCTTTTTATTGTATCCATCCAAAGTCAATGTAAATTTGTTTACACGACAACAACTTTGCTTTCGTCGCATTTGAAGTAAATTTGAGAGCGTATTTCACAACTGATGTGCGTACGTAATGCAAAAATGACGAAAGTCGTCGGACCAATGTGAATGCTATTGCATATGCAAACCAAATTCAGCCCAAGCGAAGCATTGTAAGTCAAATTTTTCACACATAAATACTGCCTTTCTATTATAAGAGGATATTCAGACACCACGAATTAATTCAACTCGCTTTGGGCAAATATTTCGATTATAAAGCCTTTGACATACAATTACCATGTTTTCACTGCCATGCTTTCCTTAATTTCTCTTAATAAAAGAATTATGCTTTACAGAATTGTGAAACACATGCTGAAAGTAATGTGGTCCAAAGATGGGGGCTGAATTATATCGGAATCATGGAATAGGCGGTCTACATAACGCCTACCCCGTCAGTAGGAATTTAATGACTGGAAATGGCAGAACATAT
Source organism: Glossina brevipalpis (assembly GCA_000671755.1). Taxonomy (NCBI): domain Eukaryota; kingdom Metazoa; phylum Arthropoda; class Insecta; order Diptera; family Glossinidae; genus Glossina; species Glossina brevipalpis. The sequence continues at coordinate 884,011 of KK351050.1, read as the reverse complement.
TGGAAGCATTTTCACAAACCCGCAGCAAGAAAATAAAAACCAAAACTGATTGCACAATATGTCGTTAGGAGCATAACAACGGGTGCTGGATTCTTGACCGGAATTTGTCGTCATACACAGTGATATGCGATACGTATTTTGCGTGCTTGCCGACGAGAGCAAGACCGTCGAGGGCTGCACGCTAACTACAAACCAGCTTTTAACGTACAGTAGCAGCGATGTAGACAAACAAGAATTAAAATAATTAGAGCAGTATAAAGTGTAGCCGATAAACGATTTTCGCCCGATGACAAATAGGGGGCACAACAGTAGTATTAAGAAGATATACAAATAATTGTCATTTCGATACTCGAGTGCAACAAAGAACAATTTATACTCCAGTGTATCGTAATTCATAGAATGAACGGCTTCACACACAGCAACGCAGAAATTTCATTCGTAACAAAACGAATGGCTTAAGAAACGTCTTAAAAGTGTACAGAACCGTTCGAATATACAGGAATTTTACTTTCGCAAGCAAACGTCTCTTTATATAATTATGTATATAAAAAACGCTACAACTACATTAGAATTTCCACAGAATAAATGATTTCATATAATAATACAATTATCGAATGTGCAAACTATCAAAAATCCTTTCCAATTGCTCGTTGAAGAAACGGGTCCAAGACATCAAGACACTATTTAGGGAATGCATTTGCATTTATCTACATACTAGGTCGACAGTCAAGCCGGTTCTAATAGCGAGAGGTAGATTCGAGCATATCTACATTCTCATGTTTATTGATTGTTGATATATTTAGGTTATTTTCGAAATTGATCTGATTACTCGATAGTCACAAAACAACCAACTCGCTATACCATTCACAGACGAGTCGTATCGTCGAACATTTTCACAATGGTCCAGCATATATACATATATTCTTGATCTGTATTAAATTCGGAAGTAGTCTAGACGTATCCGTCCGTCCCTTTGTCAATCTGTCTGCCTGCTTATCTGCGTCATGCCTGCGTCAACCATTTTCCCAATCGCAAAAATCGAGATATCTAGATGAAAATTGGAAAACATTGACAGTTCTTTCATATACGTTGGTATTCAAAATCAAAATGAAGTTTGCATTACTTTCTCTTAAGATGGTGGATGATGGGTATAAAGGATTCGGCAACGCCACATATAGTATTCTTACTTGTTTTTTTTTCTCTATTTATTTATTTATTATTTTTTCTTCCTTAGGGATGATGATAGTTGTTGTTTCTTTAATTACATTATCTTGACTTTCTACGTGTACTGAACTTCCATGAATCATCAATAAATGTTGTTTGAGCTATAGTATAAGCAATATTGATTTTGTCTTAACGTATTGAATTTTATTTATTTATTTCTTCTCGTCAACGAGATCATATTTTAAAGTGAGCGTGAAACGATCGGACAAGATCTGCCCAAAAACTCACAACATTTTCTCAGAGAACAGATCCGCTTTTATATTCATCCTCCCCGGACGTAGAAGCACCGAAAGCCTCTCCTCTTCGTAGTTCCCGCCGTTCGCATAACTATTCTTCTCTTAGAAGAATTCCATTGAACAGTTATGAGCCCAGAAAGGTTTAAAGTTTATTATCTATGACTTGCGACTGCTGTTTCTCTTAGATTGCCTACGGGGCATTAAATAACGAAGTGTTCATTACGCGTCGATGCTGGCCAAACCGTGGCAATGTTGCCTATCCTTATTTTCTAACGAGCTGCCCACTGCTTTCTCCCAGCTCTGAATAAAATATAAAACGTATCTCTTGAGTATCGTTATAAAAATATTAGTTTCCACTTGAGCTGATAATAAATAATCGATTGTAATCAGTGTTGATCGGAAGGAATAATGTCTGCTAACAACAGTGGAGTGAGTAGCACATTCCAGATTAATGATGCTGACATTATGAAGCCGAGTTTTATCCTACTGAATACTTATGATGTCATTACTTTTGACATGTTGCGTCGGTTTTGCTTTCCAACTTCATCAGTTGTTGTTGGCAGCGTCCCCCAATGATGGTTCAATTAGATTTAAAAATCTGATCTGGGGTCGCTATAGACGTTTAACTTTATCTTTCATGTTAATGGTTCGCATCATGGCTATTTGTGTTATTGTGTTTCGTAACGAAACCACTGCTCATCACTCGTAAGGATTTAACAGAACAATAAATGCAACATTTTACTTTATGACTAAGAAACGCCTAATCAGCCTTGACCGTAAATTAAAGGAAAATTCTAAAAGCTTAAATGTTCTTAAAAATACAATTGATGAGAGCATCTCTGAAGGTCATATTCGTAAGTCGTAACCGATAGAATTCAAGACTGGTAGTAAAGAACAGAACCTTCCAATATTCGCTGTTTTCAATAAAAATAAATAAAATGCATCGATTGCTGTCTGTGGTGACACTGAAGATATGTTTCATTATATTTTTATTAGACCATAGGATCGATTGAGACCAAAATAAGGAATACCAAGTTTACATAATGGAAGAAACGAATTTCCGAGCTATATGTACGCCCAGTATTCTGCGAAACATTACAATTTTTAATAATAATAATAATTTGCCGAAAAATATGTTGCAGCTGTTAGAGCAATAAGAAGTAAGCATTATGTGGACTACGTTTTGGATTCAATTGACACTTCACAAGATGCTATAAAGTTGATAAGCGATGTAAAATATATTCACCGGTAAATTCAACATACGAAATTGCATCTACAGCAAATTAAAATTAAAAATGTTCTTGGTGTCGATTGGGAACATCAAGGAGACGTCGTAGTTTTCAAAATCTCGTCATGGTTAGTTGAAAGTTTTTCTATTCTTGAAAAAGGGAAAGTACCAACTAAACGTGAAATGTTTTGTCTTCTAATGCCAAGTTATGATTAATTTGGATTAATTGATAACATCGTTACATATGCCAAAGTTTTACTACAAAAAGTATGATGTTGTACTGCAAAGGTTGATGCTCAAATACAACCAATGAGTTGATATTATGTCGAAAAATGATGATAATAATATAATTAATTATAATAATAATAATAGAATAATAATAATAAAAAAATAATAATTATGTTCTTATTATTACTATATGTATATTATGTAATATTTATTATTGTTTGTTATTTTTATTGTCGTTGTTTTTGTTCGTATTATAATTATTATTGTAAAATATTATAAAACAGTTATATACTTACGCAGATCGAAATGAGAAATAATTGTAGAAAAAAATTTCAATTTTTGTTTGTTCTCAGCGAATTTGAGACAATTCAATGATTCTTGTTATACACATTATTAAACATGCAATTGCCCTTAACCGCAAAATTTGCAAAATTATACATAATAACAATAACATTTGTGCCGGTAGGGAAATCAACATATATGTTCATGTGTATCCAGATGATACGCTCGTATACAATGGTAGTATCCAGCAGTAGCGTTAATAACGACTTAAGAAACACAATAAGAATATAAAAATAAACATTTATTAGTAGTAATTTTTGCGGTCAACCATTGTTTGTTTAGATATAGGTAATTCTTTCATTTTTATTTCCGCCTACCATTCTTCTACTAAACACTCGAAATGCTAAACCAGAACAAAACAATAAATAAAAAGCTATATTCACCCTAAAATGAAATTGGCATGTTTCCTGCCTAAGTAAATTTTTGGATGGCACTTAAGTTTTTGTTAACTGCGGACTTTTCCATTTGCAGACAGGAATCAGGCGTCCGTTTTGTCAAACTTCATTTGTGTCAGTAATATGCAAGAACCAAGAGATCTCATTGCCTAACTTAATAGTATGCTCGTCTTCACTGTTTCTAGTTACGTAAAATTCTCTTTTAATTTATGTACGTAAGAAAAGATCGCTTAGCTTGTTTTTCCTATCGCTGGCTAGTGGTCTTATCCGACAATAAAATTTTTTTTTTAATTCTTCCATATTTATCCAAGTTTTGCAAGGGGGATCATTTTATACCATCAATAGACACCAAGATTGATGTCACCAATGGCATCACCATTATTCAATATTGAGTATTGAATATAAAAAAAGAAAAATTACCACCACAGTATCTTAAAAAGTTGTATTTTAAGATAGAAAGTTACAGAGTATATGTTATAAAATGACCCCCAGTTTTCAAACGAGAAAATAGAGAAAATATGCTCCCACATACTTTTTTCCATGTCAGCGTTTGAAAGGCATATATAAACAAAATCACAAAATAGAATCGCGGTTGGCAAAGAAGGGCTAAAAGCTACATGAAACTATACGTATATAATAATGTAGAACTTCAACAATTTTTATATAACTTGTGTAGATTTCGTCAACAATATCAACTCTTTTATGAATAAAAACTGCCATGAATAGTACTATACAAAGAACATAGGTTATTATAAGAGAAAAGACGGAGGAAAAAGGAATAACTATGAAAGAAAATGAAACTCATGGAGAGAAAACGAGAACAAGTCAGAGAAACGCTTACCTTTCGAAAATAATATTTAGATAAAAATGTGTGCGAGGTGTTCTTTCTTTGGTTTACTCTTGGGCTTTAAAAACAATGAAGCCGCGTTTATATTCCCACAAATCCAAACATATGAAAAGCAATGTAAACGAACACAATGAACCCGTGCATTTTGCTTGTATTTCTTTGTCCCCCAGGCATGGGAATATAAGCTCGTCTTTATTGCAGCCCTAGTGTCTTTTATTCGGAAATTAAAGAAATCATGTTTTACGAGTTATTGGTAATTCTGTACAGATTTTACAGTGCTTTTGCCAAATTTTTTTATTCTTTATTTATTTTTTTGTTTTATCTATTTTAGTAAGGAACACTTTCCTTTGTGACATTTTTTGGAACTTTTCATAAATTTCTTTGGATGCTTTCCTATACAATAATAAATATTTTTGGTTTACTATTTTCACTAATATTTTCAACCATAAAACAAAAGCTTGGCTTCATTTTCAGATTATCAAATGTACAAAATTGAATCAATTCTATATAGGATTCTAATTTTACATAGTGTTGAACTTGCACTGGGAATTCTATATCGACTATAAACACAAAGAAGCCGCGCTTGTATTCGGATTCCTGGGGGACACGTTAAAACAAATAAAATGTGCGACGATGTGCTCGTTCACATAGCTTTCCGCAACCGGCCTCATTGTGTTTACAGACATGTAACGCAACGACATCAGAGCTGGGTAGTCATCATGAAACTCTTTGATAGTCGTTTTCTGCCCTAAAGGCGACAGTCGCCAAGAAAATGATTTCATGTATGTGAATTTAACTGGCGACAGTCGCCTTATGCCCTCCCTCATTACGTCAAATCCAGCCACAGCAGAGTTGGTGCCGTTTTAAACAACATTATTATTGAGTATAAAACAATGAAAAATACCACCACAATCTCTTTCAAAATTGTAAGAAATTGTAAGAAAGGTTCTGAAAGGGGAACAAACCTACGTATATTATTCAATCTCTGTAATTAAAATTTGTGAATTTTGTTATGCATGTTTATATATGTTTATATATGAGAAGTAAAATATATTTGCATATGAAAGGTGAGAAATGTGTATAAGAAACTAGAGATTTCCAAATTAAAATTATGTTAAATTCTATTCGTATCTAATTTTGCCTCCTTGCTGTTTTTTACCATATGTTGTTTTTACGGCTCTCTCATTTATTAAATCATTGTATTGGGAAATTTCTCGGAGATTATTGAAAAGTTAGAGATACTGTTAAATGGAGTGAAGCAAGGTGATACTCACCAGTCATCTTGCAAGTGGTTAGTCTCGCCATTTAAAAGCGATACTGGTTGCATGATGACCTACCTGTTATAAAATTCTACAAGTTGTAATGAATACAATGTGGTAAAGTCTTCATTTATTATTTCTGCGATTATTCATAACAGGAGGTGGTTCTACATAGACTTGATTTCTCTAAAATATAGGAAATTTTATTTCCAAATTTTGCTTCGAAACTACTTCGAAAGGGTTATTGCCCAATATTTTTTACGGAAGATGATCGGGGCGAAACAACCATTCAAAACAAACATTCGCTTTTTTTAATTGTTCCTTAATTTGGAAATTATCCTTCACATTAATAAACTCTAATGAAACAATTTAAAAAATAACATTTAATTTGATTAATAAATCGCCTTTATTACTTTTTTCATTTTTTTTTCTTTTTTTTTTTGCAAAATAATATGTAGTATAATTTTATGTAATATCAAAACTAGTTAAAGTCATACAAAATATGAAATATAAAATTAGATAAATAGCATTTAAATTCCTTGAAATCATTTGGATTTTTTATCTCTTTCTTTCTTGATTGTTTTGTTTATTAGTTGACATACAAAACCGCATGATTTGACGATTCACACAACGACAGGCAGGTTTTCGGTATGCGTGGTCTAATTGCGTTTGTTTACATTGCTTTCTTTATGTTCTACTTTTAATCCCAGGTCTGAACAAAAGGGCGTGACAATTGCGTTTATAACCTTATTGTTCTTTTTTCATTTATATAAGCCCAACAATCGTCAAATACTTTCATTTAATTGAGTAATTGCAGACAATAGTTAAATAATTGACATTTCAAGTAAATTTCTTTAAGGATTAAATGTGTAAAAAAAGTTACAAAAATCAAAAGTTTAAGTCTGTGAAAGTAAAATATTTTTACGGTAAATCAAACCAATATGTAAATATTGGAATGCATTGTAACATGATTTTATATCATTTGATGGAACATAAGAATATGGTTGAAAATCAATGGATCCAATTAAAATAAAATAAAACGATATCCACTTCAAGGCTACATGCACTGATTAGTTAGTGTTAAATTAATTTTTCAAAAATCAAGTCCGTCTCTTTTTTAAATAGCTGAACCATTTCAGAGAAGTAGCGTAATAGAAGACATTATACAACAAAAATTCGTAAATATTTATGTAGCGCTGCATATTATCTCCATACGTTATGAAGTCCAAAATGGGAAAAGCGAAGGCTTAAAATTTCCAACACCCGCATATAATTTAAATGACTTTCCCGAAGTTCATATAGAGACCTCTTAATTAAGACAATCACGTCTGGAAATATAATATTAGCAGTTCAAATTGTTATTTGTCGTTAGATTTATTATTTTTGTTTTATTAACGTATTTAAAAAGGGAAGAAAATAAGTATAAATTTCTATGAAGATATACAGATATACTTCAATCATAAAAACTTCAGAGTACAACACGAATACTACAAACTGTTCCTATTTCTCTGGTTAAACCTATTACATACTAAATTTCCACTAAATTTCATTAGTAACCAGGGAACTTTTTTTATTTTGTCGGTTTCTAAATTCACAAATGGTAGTAGCGAGAACGGCAACGGAAGTCTTACATAAAGCAAATGAATGAAATGAACGATTATAGTTTTCCGCTTTCGAAAGACGGTAGTAGTTGAAAACATACGTACGATCCTAATGGGTTCTTTAATATCAAAAAACTACTTTAAAGAAAATCGAGGCTTTTATTGTAAAGAAACGGATACTGATATTAAAATTTATTGTCTTTTCTTCTTCTAAATATTTTCTTAACATGGTTAGTTTTTTCTGCATTGTTATAATTTTCTCTACGTGAGCTTTTCATATCTTCCATTAGATTAATTCAATTCTCCATTCTTTCTTTTATGGCAACACCTGGGTAGTGATATCTTTCGTATCTTTTGTTGAGTCTCGTTGGCGATGGCGACGATTCTTTAGAGTTAAAATTCTTCGTATTTTGCATGAGTATCGCTATGGCTATCGTTGCTATCATCTTACATTGCATTAACAAACAAGAAAAAGTTGTCTCATAACGTAATTTTTTTACAATCAGTTCCCAAGAGATGTAACTTAGAAATTTATATTATAGCATCATGTAGGCAAATTTAACTGGTGAATCTCACTTCATGCGCTCTTTCGTTACCTGAAATTGTGTGACAACAAATTTGGTGTCACTTTGAATAAATTTTCATCAGTATTGAGAAAAGAGAAAAAAGAGAAAAATTACAACCACAATCTCTTCAAAGATGTTTTGTAAGAAAATACATCCGTGAAAGTAAAACATATACAACATTTGCAAAACAAAATGACGGATAAATTGACGTTTTTTTGTTTTCTGTACACGAACTATAAATGGTAAAAAATAATACGCATGCAAAATGAAATGAGAATAGAATTTTAGAAAATTTTACTTTGGGAATTTGTAAATAAATACATTTCTTATATTTTATATATAAATAATTATTACATATAAATATGCATAAACCTAGTGTGCGTAACAAAATGAACAAATTTCCATTTCACAGGTTGCACAATATATTCAGTTTTGCGTGTATTTCCCTTTTAAAGCTGTTTTTTTTCTTACAAATACAACCTTGAAAGAGATTGTGATGATAATTTTCCTTCGTTTATACTCGATTTTGGTATCACGAAATTTGACGTAAAAAGAGAGCGCACAATGTGAAAATTACCAGGTAAATTTGCTTACACGATGCTATAGTAAGTTTCTAAGTTACATCATCTGGAAAGTGATAGTGAAAACATTACATGATGACTTCCCTGATGTACTTCTAGGTAGAACTAGAAAATATTTAGGATTAATGTTACTTTCATCTTTGAGGAAAGCGAAAGATTATATTCTTTGTTTTGACCTATAAGTAAGACTTTCTTCATTGCTGTCTTTGCTCTCATTCATTTTGAACGAATAAAGCAAGATTAAGTTTTTATTAATTTTGAATAAAATTATACAAAATTTGTGCATAGGTAATAAAGGAAAATAATGATTTTCAATGCTTTTGAATGTACATATATATATAAGCAAATAATGATTTTCATTGTTTTACAAGTCGACGTCATAAAATAAAGACGCTTTATACGACAGGAGATTAACAGAACCTCAATGGAAATTCCATGGTAAACGGTAAAGTAAAAATTCAATATATGTACATATATTTTTATATGTATGTATTAGTCATTTCAATATTAATTTTACATATAGTTATATTTTTAAATGTGTTAATAAAATGGATATATAGTAAATATAACAAGATATAAACATTTAAATTGCAAACGTGAGAGATATTATTGTTATTGTTATTTCTTCAGCTTTAACTTCATTCTTTATAAAAACTTCACACCGTCATCTAAGTTATATATGATTGCTAAAAAGTTTTGATCTTTACTTTCGCAGATTTTGATTTTATATTCCAAGCTAATATTGTGAAAGCTGTTTTACCATTTTTGTTGCATTATACTTCTATTCCATCAAAATGCGACGGTGAATGAATGATTTAATGATGAATATTTAATATAAGGTTTTGAAAAAGAAGTCGAACACTAAGCGATTCATTTAGCCTTAGTATGCATATGATTATATTTTACTTTAATTGGGCTCCTTAAAATTCTATGTTGGGCCATAAACTATTCTCCTGTCCAATTAAATGACAGAAAATAATGTTGCGATGTATTCTGTCTGATATTTATATTTTGTAGTTAAGTTTACACTCATAATTAGTAACATTATTTAGCAATATTTTATTTACCTCTCGAAAATTTAAACTCTCTGGCTTTTTCTAACTTCCGTCTTATAAATTCGACTCTAGAACGCCTTTTTATGGTAACTGCTATCGCATACATTCACTTTTAAAGTAAATTTTTTCAAAACATCAACCATTTTACTTACGTCTGAGTTTACTCAATTGGCAGAAGGTATTTGACAATTACGCACACATAAAAAAAAGCAATGATTATCGAACGACATCGAATCGAAATCAGCGGAAAAACGAAAACGAAAAGCTACGCAATTCCCCTGCTGAATTGGCATTGAGAATTCCACATCGAACACAACAAAAACACATTTCATCGCCCGCTACCAATCTAATCAAAAATGGGCCAATTTATATTTCGCAACAATAGGTAGGCCGGATTTTGGTCTAGTAAATTTTTCAACGTCAATTCATGTGATACCCTAGTATCGAATTCAATTCAATTGATCCAAAACTCTTTTCGTTTTTCAATGTTTGGTTCCACATCGATGTCATAACGTAAAAGTTATTGTTGTCAGAAACTAATCAACTAGAACTTTAAGCAAATTTAACATCAAAATTTGTCGAATGGAAATAAAGAAGACGTTCGGCATTTTAGTAAAGCATCTCCACCGTACACACCACGAAGTTTGTTGCAAGCCTACGAAGCTTTGGTGGAGCAGTTTTGGAAAATAAGCGATATTTTTTACAATATTAGCTGATTTTGAAAACGCCGTTGCTTTCGACTGAGTAAACACAATACTTTTTTTTGTTGTAAATTGTCATCCATGCCAAAGTATGGCTCTCGTGTACGAGGTGTGTTCAAAAAGTTGTGTGGCTTTTTATTTGTCTGCAAAAATATTTATTTATTCATCAGCATCTATGTTCTGATCTTCTAAGTAATTCTCTTTGTATCAGCACATTTTCCAATCCTCGAAGCGATTCTGATGTACGCTTTTTGGTATGACCTTGAGGTCTTCCAACGATGCGGTCCCACCAAAAACGTCTAATCTTTATATCTGTCAATAACAAACTCCAAGCTCAAAACGGCTGACAATGTCAACATGTGTTGGAGACATCTGCTCCAATATATTCGAAAATTCGATGTGCACGGCACACCAAATGTGAAACGTAACCTTTTTATCGTACACACCTCGTATTACCACTACCAAAGTTACGTGACTTTTAATCTTTCTATTGGGAAAAGCACCACAAAGGTTTTCCCTTTCCTGTTATTTGCCTTACACGGAAGGCTATTTTTATGAATATTTATGCTAGGAATTGAAAAATTGATCCGAATCGAATATAGAATTTCTTATATATTTTTATATGTCGTGGATTTAAGGAATATGATATAATATCGTACATATATATAAGTGCATTTTCAATATGTATGCATAAAATAGTGTTTGTAATGTAATGCGCGTAGGTTGTGTTAATATCCGTAATATAACGACAAGGCATCAGAACGACAATGACGGAATATTTTTTACACTAGACTCTGTTTTTGCGCTCCTCTTGTTAGTTTATTGCTCTTGTGTATATTTGCATAATATCACTTGCATGCATATATTTGCTTGTTTTTCGCATAAGGTGATCTCGGTGTCAGTCCATCAGGCATACACATATAGCAAAATATAGTAATGTATGTATATGCAGTTCCATTCATAAGCCTTCCTACAGTTATCATTCGATTTGTTTTGTGTGGGTGTGCAAAAGAATGTACGATTTCATTACTTTTCAAGGACAGTATTATGCAGGTTTAGACGTTAATTTTTTTAAATTTTCATATCATACGATCGTTTTCTTATTGGAGGATTTACAAATAAATTTTAAGCTCTTTCCATACGTATTCATCGCGTATGCATTAGCTTTACTTTGGGTTATCTCCTTTTTCTTTCATATGCTATAACTGAATTTACGATCAACAAATATTGTATTTAAATTCACAATTTATGACTAATAGTAACGTCATAAATTTATAAAAGGTTCTAAACCTAATTATCTTCAAGAAGTTCGTCTAATAACCGCAAGATTACAGCAAGTATTTTAAAACTTTCAAAAATTTTAATTTCATATCGTATACTATAGATGTGTGAACCGTTAACTGCTGTTAAAAATATATCATATCTGGTCAATGTTTACATCGAAATATTCTTCAGAAACCTCAAATGGAATGTACAACGTTAACGTACTCGTATTTTGAAATCTAAATTACGATTTAACTTGTTTGTTTTCACAATTCTATTAAATTTAAAACCAAGATAATGAGTTCTTGCATCGTTTCACAATTAGTAATGAATCGAGACAACATATCATTCTTTTTGCATTACGTTCTGAAACTTATCGCGAATAAATCATATTTTCATATCTTGTCCAAAACCTTTCTCTAAATAGGAAATGCGTTTAAACGTTCAAAAACAATTAAATCGGCTCAATATTTTTTTCTTGTTATAACAGGAACACTTTTGAATTGATTTAGCTGCTTTTGGATTTTTGAATGCAATTTTTAACCTCCATTTATAGAAAAATTTACGATACGTTATGAAAATATGCTTTATTCGCATATTTGATATAACAAGCAGGCGAAGGAATTATGATAATTATTCAATATTTTTACCGTTGCAGTTCAAATTGTTGGTGTGTAAATATAGTTATTTCCTGCTTTTTTACTTACTTCTGAGAATGTATTTCTTTCTATTAATGTGTAATATTGTTTTAGAAAGGGTAAAGAGATATGAAACACGTGATTGCTAGAAAAATCCTTTATTCAAAAGATTTAAAATTAAAATTTTTCAACGTAATGCTTGGTTCATCTAGTTCAGGTAACGAATCTGAAATGGAAAATGACATATTCAAGACACGTTATTATTATTATTAGATGAACACATAATGTCCATTTAAATGCTTTGCAATCACGATGTACTACTGCTAAACAGCCAAAAAAGACACCTTAATCTGTTTTAATTCAATTTGCTGAGTCGTACTTTCAATCAATCAATGTAAAAATATTGGGTTATTTTATATACGAAAATAAACGTAATAGGGAATGCAGTAGTTCAAAGTTCGGAGAATTGTAATCGTCCACTTCGGTGGAGGAAATGATTTACGTTTCGTCATTGTCTCATGTGAAGACAGTCCAAAAGAAGTTACGAATAAAAAAATTATTATTAACATAGAGCGAATGTGCTAAGAAACATCCATCCATTGAGCTATCCGGATGAACAGAAGACATTACGAGATGACGCACTACACGTGATTTTTTAGGATATATCTGATGTATGTCCCCTGCAGAAAAGATGCTCGAAGGTCACTAAACTGTGTCCTATCATTATAACGGGGTAAACTTGTCATAAAATTCTCATAGAGAAGGCAGCAGTCGATTTAGTTGATATTCAACATTTTATAGACCAATACTAAAAGGATGCAATACTACTCGAAAGTAGGAATCACACGCCGCTTAGGACAGGTTGAATAGACAAGGGAAAGTAAAATTAATTTTGCATATATAAAACAATGTATTGATTATATTGAATTAAAAAATCTCAGCTTCCTAAAGTGAATATAATTTTACGGTGTACATAGAAAAAAAGTGTTTCGTGTCTCATTACTAACAAAGGTTTTTCATCAGGATACTTTTAAAATTGTAATTTCAAGTTTCAAAAAATTGTATTTTGTATTCTTCCAGGTTTGAAAATATCGAATACAATTTGCAGTTTAATCTCACAACTGCTCACGATTCCTGAACGTTTATGAATCATTAAAAAATGTTACAAAAGTGACAGCACTACGCGGTCAGAAGTCAACAGGAAAGCAACGTAAAGCGCGAAATAAGGATAACATTGCAGCATTAGCGGCTGATCGTGTGCGTCCGTGTGTTCAAAGCAGTAGTAAAGATTTGAACGATATTTTGTTCAGAAGATAATTTCAATGTCTAGGCTTCAAAATAAAGCATAATTTGCTTTCATACGTTGAGTTGTTTTGTTTTTTCAAATTTTAAAGATGAACCTACAGAAAAAGGCTAGAGCTCTACAAAAATGTTTTTTTTTGTGTCCGATATGCATGAATAATTATAGGGTTTTTGCAACATCTAATTTATGGACTCTTGCTATATATCTAGCTAAGTATGTTTATTTAAACTTTTCACTATGGAGTTTTTTATACCAGTTTTTAACAAAACTTTAGAGTGATTATTACTACAACAACAATTTGACACATTTCGAGTTTGTTACTTTCGTTCATGTTAATTTTATTCTCTTTGCATTTTTGGTGTTTCTTTTGTTCGCGTCTGCAAATACATGAATATTCTTTCATAGGTACACATAATTTTGCATAAATAGAGTCGTTCTTATAAATAAACGGTACTCTTGTTAATTGTTTTATCGAGATCTCTGCTGCTGTTGATATCATTATCGTTGTTGTTTCTTTTTGTATTCAATACATTTATATCTAATAAATTTGTGTATTATATATATAAAGTAATTTTAATGTACGTAGCACATTCTTATTATTCATTTTGTTACTGTTTCTACGCTCTTTGAATTGGATATACAACATTGTTTGTGCTTTCTAAGCTTGCAAAGTTAATGAAGACCACAATAAGCGTCAGGTTGTGTGCTGGATATATAATAAAAGTTTTCATGTTAAATGCTTAGGATAGGTTTAATACGGTTTAATAATGCTAAGACATCGCCTGTTGAAGCATGCACATAAAGTAGAAGTAAAGAAAACTTTTTTAAGAGAATGCCTAATAGAAAAAATCGGCCGATAAGACTATCGCAGTTCCGGAAAGGAAGGTTCACCGTCGTCTGTTTCCCACAGAATAGATAACAACACTGTTTCTGGATTGCGTCCATTTAACTAACGGACAAACTTATTCGTCATTTGAAATAGAAATTGAAACTATCATCAGTAGTCCCCTATTCCTTCATCAACTACATCTGCTTCAACGAATATGGTGCCTGACATTGCTAAACGAAAACATCTGCGAGATCATCATATAACATTTTTACTATCAGTTTTCAGACGATGAGACCTAGAAACGGAGATTATAGCTTCATGGAGCCAAATGTAGCTGGTGATTTGGTGATACACATTGGTGCCAGTTTGCACAAATTTGGATTAGTATTGAGTATAAACCAATAAAAATTGCAACCACAATCTCTTCAAAGTTGGATTTGTAAGAAAAAAACAGCTGTGAAAGAGCAAAATACATAAACCTGAATATATTGTTCAACCTTTGCAATTAAAATTTGTGCATTTTGTTACGCACAATAAGTTTATACATAAGAAATAAGAAATTTATTTGAGAAATTAGAAATTTCTAAATTGAAATTTTGTTGTTGTTTAATAATATATAAATTCGTATTCGCCAAGACAACATACGAAGGCAAAAATTTCCATCCTACATAACCTAATTGACCACCAATATCAATCAGTGTTTCTAATCGAATTTTCTAATCATTATTATCTCTATAAAACACACAAAATAATATTATTATATTTACATTTTCATTTTTGTCCTCGTCTATTGTATGGATATGCGTACACTACTTCTTGGTACATACTGCAGTCACGTGATCAATCTCATCACATGCATAGGTTGCATTTGGCTATTCAATTTAACGGTGCGCCCCAGGTGGCTTACGATTATAACACTTCAAGTCCTTGTAGTTTTCATTACTATCCACTTGACGATTTTGTTTTAGGTGCATTTATGGTGTGAAACACTTCCAACATAATGTTTTTCACTTTAAAACGATGTATCTATGCATACGACGTTAAAAGGTAATTTTGAATGCCCTAGGTGAGGCACATTTCAAACCGCTCATCTGGTTTTGACTTTTAGGCCTCGAATTCACCTTTGTAGGTCGAATGACTCGAACGATTCTTAAAGAGCATCTTCATATCGTTCAAGACTTCTTTACTGATACCACCATTAGATCCGGACTAGGTTGTAACCATTTGAATGCTAATTTTAACCATTTCACTGCACGCAAAGCTAGTTAAGATATTTTGTATGCATACTTTTATTTGTCTCTATGTTTTTGTTATTTTTGCACGCATACTTTTGCTCTTCACTGTCTCTGTAACGGATCTTGCGCATCTACCTGTTTTTGCCAAATTTGCATATTATCTCATAATAAAGTAGAACGCTTAATTATGTTAATGTAAATAATATGCAAGTCAGCACTTCTTCAGTTGTATACAATTTTAGAATCACGATAGGACTCTGTTTTATTTTAAGATAATTTTGATCTAAATACTCTAATAAAAATATCAATCGTTATCAGTTGCACAACAACTTGATCCTGTTTTTTTTGTGATATTTATATATATATTAGTTTGGGGAAAAAAAAATCCATTATTTTTATATGAACTTCAGGACTTTATTTAACATGCTTCGGATTGTCCGATTTGGGTCAAATATGCATTATTGTATGATTCGTTGCCATTTTAAAGGTAACTTCAAAATGCCTCTCTCATAAAAGTCCTGGTCTCTATTTGCAAAAAACTCTAGTACTCGATTTTCACAATCCTCCCTAGATTCCAATTTTTTATCATTAAAGAAATTTTGCAATGCAAGAAAAAGATGATAATCGCCGCTTGGTGCCAAGTCCGGACTGTCTGGCGGAAGTTTCTGGCGAGTCACTTTAAATGTGTGTGGCCTAGCGTTGTCCTGGTGGAACACGACACCTCTCCTGTTGGCCAATTCTGGCCGTTTCTGGTCAATCGCTATCTTCAAACGGTCCAGTTGTTGACAGTAGAGATCAGAATTTAGCGTTTGGCTATATGAAAGCCACTCATAATAAATAATCCCCTTCCAGTCTCATCAAATGCATAGCAAAACCTTCCTGGCCGTTAGTCCTGGTTTGACCACCGTTTGAGGTGCTTCACCGCTCTTTGACCACGATCGTTTTCGCACAGGGTTATCGTATGTGATCCATTTCTCATCTCCAGTCACCATCCGTTTAAGAAATGGATCTATCTCATTCCGTTTGGCCAAGGCTTCGCAGATGGAAATTCGATCCATCAGGTTTTTTTCTGTTAATTGGTGTGGCACCCAAACATCGAGCTTCTTTTTGAATCCAGCTTTGTGTAAATGGTTTAAAACTGTTTTATGGTCGATTTTTAGCTCCTGGGCGATGTTACGACTGCTAACATGCCGGTCAACTTCGATCATTTCTCCGATTTTATCGACATTTTCGACGACCGGCCTACCTGTGCGAGGTGCATCTTTAACATCAAAAATTCCTGAACGGAATCTACGAAACCAAACTTGCACATAATTGGCTGTTACAGTATCGGAACCATAAACACCATTCACAATTGTAGCCGCCTGGCTTGCATTTTCGCCTTTGTCAAAGAAAAACTGTAAAATGTACCGAATTTTCTCTTTGTTCACTTCCATTTTTAACACGCTGTAACTCACAACTGAATGCACCAAACAAAAAACAACAAAAGAATTGTTTTTACTGCGAAATGTCACCTTTCCAGCGAGCATAAATCTGAAATTGTTTGATCGATACTTTACGAGAAATCTACCAGTGTAGCCATCTACCGAAAAAATAATGGATTTCTTTTTCCTCAAACTAATATATGTCTTTTCGTTTACAAGTGCTGAAAAGACACTTTTTGAACGAATCGTTAGCACAATTCAGACGTAGATAGAAGACTTATACGTTCAACTATGCAATTAGTTTCCCAATTCAGCGCTTACTGGTCTAAAGCAAGACGAATATGATCAACTATTAAGAATTAATCAGTTTTCATATAATGTCAATTCAATAGATTAGCACCAGCTCATCAACTACTCACAACCCCACGAGTTCTCACACTTATTTGTCGACATCTTTCCGGCTTCCTAAGATATCGATTCCCAACTGTGATGACTACTATAGCAAATGGAGATAATTTTACGGTTTGTTTCTTTACATGATACATCAACAACCATTATCCGATGTATCGGTTGGTTCAACCAATTTGTATTCTCAAACATTTCATCTACGTGTCAGGTCACCGATCCATAATGACAACACTGATGTCACCCTGCACGAGCCTTGGAGAATTCTCAGAATTATCACACCTAAATTTCACAGACTACAAATCCACCAAGAACCCCTTTCACACATCAAGTTGCAACACAGCTTACAGAATTAGCAGTAATTCAACAAAAGCTGGAATCTTTACAAAATGCTAATGTTCAACATCACGGTAGCCCAAGCCATGATTTTAGCCCCACGTACGACGCACTAATCATCAGTTTAGCAGCTATCATCATTATTCTTTGAATTCTTCCATAAATACAGATTTATTCAACGAGCTAATGCACTGCAATGTGAACATTCTAATGTACCGCAACATGAATCATCCGATCAGGAGACTCAACCAATACTATCATTAACTTTTTCTTTGTGGTGTATATATGTTTTTTCGGGTGCAGGTGCTGAAAAGACACTTTTTGAACAAGGCATAGTCCAAAAGAAACGTTTGATTTGACTTATATGACCTAATACCACTTTGCCCCCTAATATTGGGTGAACCCGAGGCGCTTGGACTCTTTTGAGCCACGACTTAATATAAAAAGCAAAGTCAAGTATTCACGTGCACATAAATCAACAACTATCAACTTCGTTGAAATATTTATTAATCGAACCAAATTGACGATACATATATTTCTATGTACACGCGAGTGTACACCGCACACTTTGCCAATAATTTTTTTTAAAATACATACTCCTGTCTGTAATAAATCAACACCCTTAACGTACATTAGTGATGATTTCAAAAGATATCATAATAGACTGAGGAGTCCCTCGAAATAGTCACTTCGGACCTGTTTTATTTGCCTTGTTTTTGACTTAGCAAATGTTGTAAAACATTGCCGTATATGTTAATGCATACAAACTTATCTATGTTTTGAGTATTGTTCAGTCCAACGTTCACCTTCAGAATTGTTAGAAATAATTAAATACCAACTGCACTAATGTTCGTAATTAGTAAAAAGTATAAATGATTTTCTACCGCACTAATGCCTCTTACACATTTTATAAAATGTATAATGCGGAATTTGAAAGAGACCAGCTCAGTTACTGATTTCGGTGTTTTATTTGATCTGAAACATTCTTTTAATGCTACCGCAAGCATAAGTTCAAATGAACCGGAAACCACTTTTGGCTTTATTGACTGTTAATCAAATTACTCTGTACGTCACTAGTGAGCACTATACTTGAATATGATTCTAGTATCTGGAATCCACAATTAGATCTTGATTGTAAGCAAATTGAAGATCCGTGGAAAAAGAGTTTTTGCTTTTTTGTTAGGATCCTATGGAATCGTAGCGTCCGCGTTCCTCCATATAGAAATCGTTTAGCTTTAATGTAGTTTCCTGCCTTAGAAAATAAACAATGTTAATACTATTAATATTAATAGTGTTACTGGGTATATCTGTGGTGCACAAACTTCTGAATAGGTTATTGTACTTGAAGTTCTTGCTATCAAAAATTAACAAAACTCATCCAAAACAGTTGTGAAGTTCCGTGCATTGAATATAAAGTACTACAGAGCAAATACAGCATTAATTATATTAATAGTGTGTGGCAATGTAATGATAACTATAATTTAACTGACTTCGACGAGAGTGCTCCTGTTGTAAAGTACGAAATAGTTCAACACTTACTGTACTGCATGCCGCTACGTGTATCCTTCTTGTCGACTAGCTAAACCATGTTGCGCAACTGGTGTTTAAGAATCCATTTCGGTTGGCGATCTGTACCTTATATCTTATGCAGACATGGTCTACTAATCTGTCGTGTGTGCAGGGGATGTGTGGTCGCGTGTTTGTTGCGAAAAACCGTCATTACGATGTGGAAAAGGTTCGTAGAATATTTTAATCAGAAGAAATAAGAAAATTATGTTCAGTTGTATCCGAATCTCCCATATCCCCCCTCCCCCGCCCACCTTCATCTGAAAAAAAAAGTTTCGAAAAAATTAAGTTTCAATATTTTACAATATTGAGTGGGCGTAATATTCATTTTGGCAGTTTGTTTGCAACACCGGAGGAAACCTTGGAAAGTCTATAAAATGTATATATACTTGGTCAGCACACAATTTAAAACCGATTAAAGTATGTCCGTCTGCGCGATATCTTCGGTAAGAATTTCCTTAGTCAAAAAAATGAAGACATCTGAATCAAATTTGGCACAAAGATTGAAAATTCTGGCACGTGTGGTGGTATAACAAATGAACTAAATCGGTCAAAGGACACGCGCAGAATATAGCATAAACTGAAAACTACAACAGACTACAACACGTACACAATAAAAATTTCCACTATATTCCATAAAAATGGAAGAAAATCTGTCACGCGCATCCGATATTTAAGGATTTTAAAATTTAGTTGTTTTCAAGCATTTCTCTAAGATGAAGATGATGAGTATAGATGGTTCGTTCACAGACGAATATAATTTTCTTAACTGTTTCTACTTTTATTGAGCACAAACGGAAATATTTATTGTGCATTTGTTGCAGGTTACGAGTAATGAATGTAGGGGTCCTTTGGTCGGTTTGACCCAATGTTACTGCTAATTTATTTGTAAGAAATTTTAATGCTTTCGTCAGATTTAAAACCTATATCTTAATTTCAAAGACCAGGATAATATTTACCGTAGACATGACGGAAAGGCGGACATGCTTAAATCGATTCAAAATTTGTCGATGATCAAACATATATGCGCTTCTGGGTGCTGCGAGGATTTTGACATATAATGGTGAGTACAAAATGTACTTTTTTGCAAATGTTTTGGAAGTTATTGTGAGAGACATAAAATATGATGCGAAAAATACATTGTGACATAGGATTTATTTACAACAAGTAAACAAAATCAAACCTAATTATTTATAGTTTTTCTTTCTATCAAAAAATAGGGTTTACAATGAGAAACATATTAGTATTTCTTATTTACATCTGAAACACAGGTACAATAAAATAATATTAAATAGACTCTAAAAAAAAAAAAAAAAAATAAATCTTAAGCTAAATATTACGACTCGATTTTTAGAAAGTGTAAAAATAAAAAAAGAACAAAAGAACAACATGAACAACAAAAAAAAACAAATAAGAGGAAAAAAAAAGAGAAAAAAGTATGAACACATCTACAGACAGTGCACTGGCAGTCGATATAGATGCGAACTAAGAATGAATCTCTAAACTAATGCAAACATTGAAACGATTAGAAATATGAATACATTTACGATCTAATAGTATTTGAGAATCAGTCCGATATTGGCATTAGATCATTGTGTATGGGTATCATTTAGATTTGTGCAAAGGACCCTGATAAGGTTGCAAAGCCCATCATTATGTCTACAGAAGAACGGTTGAGAACATCGAAATTTATCTATTATACCATTTATTAACTTAACTAAATAGGAAAAAACTATGATAAGTCAAAAGTTGGACGCCCCTGATTTTTCCTTAGTTCAATTGCCGAAAACTCAACGAATCCAATTCGCAGGGAAGAAAAACCATGGAAACCATGGCTTAAAAAAACTGTATGCGCATAACAATAATAGTATAAACTATATACACGTATTTACATGAATAGGCGTATATATGCCTATATAAATATTGATTTGTAAGGAGCTTTCATGTAGATATACAAATAAATGTATACATATAGATTCACAAGTATTCGCAGATGCATACGCGCATACATAACCCCGAAATAAAAACCAAGAGCAATAATAATGATTAAAAAAATGATTAAAAAAAAAAAGAAAGAAGGTAAGAAAGAAAACGCATAAATAATGTGAAAGAAACAAAAACACAATTGTTAAAAATTTGTGCACGTATACGTATGGGCTTGTAGGCGGCGTGTTGTATTTAAGGTATGTGTGACCGTCACCAATAAGCAACACGCAGTCGCTTCTTTTCGGGTTTGTTTCTTACGTACGTACACCTTTTCTGCACACAATGCTCTGTGGATATTCATAGCATTGCACCCTACGCGGCAGGTGGCATTACTCAAGCAATGAAATGGGTTAACGTTTTTGCGCCTTGAAATATTAGTAATTGCTTTAAAAAATAAGCAGAGATGAAAATGAATACGTGCGACTGTAGACATAACTTTGATCTAATTGCTTTGAGCGCGTGATTTGGTGATGCTAATAGAAACTTAGCGGCAATGGAATGCCTCATTCGGCTTTACAAATTTTGAACACATAAAACTTAAATGGGAATTACAAAAACTATAAAAGTGTAATCACTTTTACCTACCCAAAGTTTTATTTAGCAATCAACTAACAAACGCATAACACTGGACCGATCGCATTTTACTTATTGAACAAAATCTTAATCCAAATTGCTCAATTGCCTAGTTTCGGTGGAAAAGGGCGATTTATTTAAGAACCCAAAATATGTACAAAGAAACATAAAATTGGTTTAAAGTCTATTTATAATACATTCTGCATATATTTGACAGACAATTAAAAATCATAATGCAATAGTTGGCAATGAATACGAGAACTGCAGCGATACTTTTGATCTCAATGAAACAAAAGCGTCGATGTTTTTTCAATAATTAAAGTAAAATAAGCAAAATACGTGGACGTTGTAAAAGTTAGTTTTTTATTTAATTTATTTATGAAAAACAGTAGGAAAATTATATTCGGCTGTAAGGGAATCTTTTGTACTGGTCAACTTCATCTTAAAAAAAAGGCGAAACACCAAAATTTCGATATTCCATAATATTAGGTACGCGTAGCTGATTTTTTTTATTTTCACAGTATACACCATGGAAATCTTTATTGTGCATTTGGTGCAGGTTATGACCACCGACCAAAAAGTCAAGAAAAATAAACATTATTTGCATCGCACTGTAGGCGTGTCCTTTGACCGATTAGATTCCCTTTCAATACCAACCTGCTTGCAAGAATTATTATCTTAAATCGCAGTTTTTCAGTCTCACAGGAGTGATATTATGGCTGCCAATTAAAACATTTAACTGATTTCTACCGATCAAAATTTAATTTGGAAACCAAACCCTTCACTATGCATCTTCAAAATAGTCCAAAGAACTCAGTACATGCAAAAGAAACGATTAACAGTACTCATTATAGAAACCACGGGAAACACTTTTTCGATGTTATCAGTAAAAATCACCTCAAATCACATAAAGCGATATTGTTAAGCGAAAAAATTGAATTTTAGGGAAACACATAAGCGCAAAATATGTCTACGAGTTCAACATTTTCGGTATTATAGTGAGAATTCCGAACTTCGCAAATTCAAGAACTCTATTTTTGGAAGACAAGAGTAAAATGAGAATATTTCTCCAACTAAGATCAAAGAATAAGGGCAGAGAAATGTTTTTATTTCTAAATCATGTAACAGTGCACCACAACATAATACGAATATATTTTAATCAGCGTAAGGAAAACTTGAGATTGAATGTTGCCACTTTTTTGTGCAACCAATACACAATAAAAATTTCGACATGTACTTTATAGAAATGGGAAAATATCATCCTCGCTGGCTCATCCAATATTGTAAAATGTTCAAATTTAATTTTTTTCGAGTTTTTTTTTTAAGATGAACTTGGTTGGTATAAGAGATTCGGTCATAGCCGAATATAATTTTCTCGTTTTTGTTCACTCATGTTCACTTATGAAGGCATGCGCTTTGGGAAACCAGATGACAAAAGGTTTTTTTCTTTTAGAATTTTGGCACTGGAAACTGTATGAGGAGGGTTTTGATGCTTTTTGATGGACCTCTACTACCTCTTATCGACGTCCACTGCGTTTGGCAACATCTGTACGACGTTGTCTCAAATCCACTGACCACCGCTATCCTGTTGCTTCTAATTTTTTCTTTATTTTGAAAATAACGAAAGTAGCATTACTAAACAAACACACTGTAACTCATAACCGAATGAGCGAAATCACACAAAATTTTGACGAGTATCGTTTAATTTCACTTTGGCACTTTCTAACGATAATATGGAATTATTGTTAAAGACGTCATTATGATCAAATTGATCAATATGTTGCTGTCATTACTTAGGCTAAGAATTTGGCATGAAAGTGCGATTAGGAAAATGTTAACTTTGTACAATTTAGTTCTATAATCGAATACTAGCAATACTTATTAGATTGAATTTGGAGAGATGTTCTGTCATTAGACAAAATTTTCTAAGAGATGAACAGATATATGGCTGAAAAAAACTTTGGCATCAGAAATTTTATTAAAACAATAATATAAACTTATCGTATTCCTTTAATGCATTTCTCAAGAAATAATCAAGCTATGGTACTCAAATCTGAAGCGGTTAGGACAAAAGCGCGAATAAAACTTTAAAATTCATTATTTCGTGTTTTGCTTTATCCATTTTGCAGCAGGCAATCACACGATTGATCTTTTCCGAAATGAATGATAGCCTACGTACCTATAATAAAATGACAACAGCTAATGATCGCATTGATTCATATGAAAAGGAAAAGGGAATCAAAAGACACGAAAAAATGTCACATAAAACATTTATAATTCTTTGTATCTCTGTGCCTGCAAAGCAGTGTACGATAGTATACGAGACTGTTCGTCAATGTGCCATTACTTCCTAACCCCTATATCATAAGATATAAAACGATTTTCACGCAGCGTGGAGAGAAAGGAACAAATTTTACATATAACATCACAAAAGTTCTCTACAATAATTTTTGTTTCTAGGATTCTAATTGTATGTTTACACTCATAAAGATTATTTGTCAACATGTTGCTGAGTTTCTTGTTTCGTCTTATAGGAGGAATTGTGCACAACACCTTTATTGCATACTCTAGAAACCTCTTTTAATGTTCTTTTCACTTCATGTATATTTTTTTTTTTTTTGTTTTTTTTTTTTGATTGTATATTATAATATAAATTAATAAGGTTTTTCTATACCATTCTTCCCAACACCACAGATTCCCGTTAATTTTCTTCCACCTAATTTTAATTATAGTAACTCATAGTTAGAGGTGAGAAGAATGATATTGAAAATAGTCTTCTTTTTAGAGAAATTTAAAAAAAAATTCTGCCAGAAAACTTAATTACTAAGTTCAAAGGAAACAAGATAATGCTTCTAGTACAAAAACCTTAATTACTAAGTTCTCAGAGTATGTTTTTACTCAAACAAAAATATTAAGACGGGTCTCAATGTACAAAATAAATTACCTTAACTTTCTTATAACACCTAGATCATCTGTCGTATACAAATTTGTTGACATAAATAATAACTTGAAAACAGAAAATTCACAGAGTACTACACAGGCTTTTTTCGTCAGTTATCTGTATCAACCAGTAAATTTGTGAAACACTGCTAGGCCAAAAATACAAAAAATACAAATTGAAGGAACCCAAATCTCAAATTTGAAAAAATTATTCCTTTTCCAAAATTAGATAGTATGCAAGTTTCTCAACAGAATTTTGTTTAATATATACATAAGAAATAATTTGATCTAGACCAGATAAAATATCGAAATTGTATTCATAGAATTGCCTAGAGAATGATAGCTCACTTCAACTTTCAACTGTAGTATATACACAGCAGATTAAAATTATTGTAGATTTCTTGTGGGTTTCTAATTCACTGCAAAAATTGTGACCATAAACACATTCCGAACTTCCTACTTTTCTTATTGAACTCTCTTTAATGGACAGGAAGAAAACGATAATTTTCAATTGAACAATTAGCCAGTTTTTTTTCTTAGTGAATCAGTCCGACCGTGCATAATCGTAATCGTCAACATTTTTATCGGCAAAATCGCTTTCAATTACTGAGAGTTTCTCCAATGTGCTCTCCAACATGCTCTAAGACAAATCTATCTTAAATGTGCATTAGAATTCGTAAAAACTATTTATAAGTGATAATCTGCACTAACTGTATGCATAAAGGAATGTTCGTCAGTTAAGTAAAAAGCACTACGTAAAACAAATTTAATCTTTATTATTGTTAGTACTCTGACTATTGTAAATATGTGGGCATATAGAGAACAAAGGTCTGCACCTATGTATAAATA
Source organism: Glossina brevipalpis (assembly GCA_000671755.1). Classification (NCBI taxonomy): domain Eukaryota; kingdom Metazoa; phylum Arthropoda; class Insecta; order Diptera; family Glossinidae; genus Glossina; species Glossina brevipalpis. The sequence continues at coordinate 858,401 of KK351050.1, read as the reverse complement.
AACCAACTGAAAAAAAGGAATTAACAAAGTAACTTAATTGTTTCATTTTTAACATGATGATGATGACAACGTCCAAGATCAAATCGGAGCAGCACCTCACTTGAAAAGCTACAATATACATTGAAAAGAAGCAGAAAAACCTATATTTCATACAATAAAGTAAAGCGTAAAATGCCTAAAAACTGCCAACAAACGGTTTATTTATAACACAATACTAAACAATATAATGGAAAACGAATGTACATATGTATGTTTTTCTGTCTGTCTATCTGTTTGTACGTCTATGTACATACGTATATTCCACGAAAAGGGTACACAAAAGCTATTGTCATATTGATCAAGCCGCAAGTAGTAATAAAGAGAACGAGAGACACCAAAGCACTTAAACGCAGAAGCAAGAATTCCTAACTTGTTGTTTTTGTCGTTATTGTTCTTGTTATTGGTATTGTAGTTCTCGCTGCTTGTACGAATGCACACACTGGTGATTGATTTGATATGTTGACTTTGCACCATAAGCAACATTAACGCATATGCTCGCACTTATACATATATATATATACATATATATATATATATATATATAAATATATATATATATATATATATATATAAAATATTCATATAAATATGGGTTTGTGTGCAGATACGTATATATTACATTTATATATATACACTACTTTTATCCATGTGTGTTTTCTTAACGAAGCCTAATAATAAAAAAGTGTATAAAAAAAGCGAAAACAATGCAATCCAATACAATACATATTTTGTATGAAAATCCCTGTCTCGCATATTATACACACATGTAAACGGACACATAGGGAAACGCACACTAATATATATCGTACAATATAATAATGCTGCAGAATAAGAAAATAATAACATAACGCAGTGAGAAAACAATATTTCATTTAATTCAATTCATATCTAAACGCATCTTATTCCAATGCTGAATTGCTTATATTACCTTACTTGTATTGACTTCCTTGTATTTTACTATTTTTTCCTTTGTCATTGCTTTTTATAACCATCAACGCAACTTCTAGAATGGGACGTAAACAAAGTTGATTATAATGTTTGCAAGTCATCTTTTCTAAAAATCGAAAACCGTATGGAAAAATTGTCAATTCTTTTTTTTTTTTGTTGAGAGATCATCAGTGTTCTTAATTCGTCTTTCTCTCTTTTCATATTGAATCTGCAGAACTTAGGGCTGCCACTCTAAAATTCAACTTTAATATTCTTGGCAAAATTCTGCCTTATATGTATCTAAACGCTATTAAGGAAGCTTTCTGTATTATTATGCGTCATTGACATTTGAAATCGACCTTTGCACCTCAAAAAGATCTTTCAGAATAGCGTGAGTTAAAAAGATATTCGAATACATTTTTCCCTTCTTTTGTTTCAATTGTGGTGGAAATTCGCTATGTCAAATTTTTGCCGGCATTTTCAACTAACTTATTTAAAATCTTCAAACGAAACCTTTATCTAATTACATGTCGAGAAAACAAATCAATAAAAATACAAGCTTAGAAATTTCTTAAGTTCTGAAGTTGTTTGTTTTATTCACAGTAAGTGAAAAAAGTGTATCATCAAATAAAATTACAAAACAATTATGTAACGTTTAAAGATCTGGGTTGTCCTCAACACAATTTTTTTTTTTTCCATATCTCATTATCTTCACTAATTTCAGTTTCAAATTATTCAACTTCTCTTTCTCTCTCAGATTCAATTTCACTTTCAACTTTATTTTCATTACGATCATCGCATTCACTTAACTCAAAAATCTGATGGAGTTCATCACACATAAAAGTTCTACATTCAAACTCATGTTATCCTCATATTCTAGATCAATATCGCCATCCCCACTAACTAACATTATATTTCCTTCAAGTATGAAATCATCACTTTCATTATTACTGGCCACTTTTTCATTTCTAACGGTCATGGCTTTGGGTTTTCATTTATATTGGATCAGTCTTATCTCGACGGTTGCTATTTCCACATTGATTGATAATTTGAATTCAATATCAGTCGGAAATGGCTCGGAATGGGCAAGAAAATTGACGTGTAACTGGTTTTAATAAAACATCTTCGTCATAGAACCATGATATTGAAAAGTCAACGAGTTTTTCTTGGAATTATGACCTATTTTTAAAACGCAATTACTAACGACGTTTATTATTTATTTTATCTATGAAGAGTGACTTTTAAAAAGCGTCACTGTATGGGTTGATAAGGTTAGCTTTACGAAAGTTACGCGACTCTAAATCCCTCCATTAAGAAAAACGCTACGTACTTTTTGTTTAGCTCTATATTCCATTGTTTATTATACATTGATTGATTTTATGCAATTTGCATTTCAGCATTCCTGACTTATATTGTATAATTATTGAAATTTTTATTTGATTGGTTCACTTTTGTTAATTTTATATAATATTTTTTCATGCTAGGAAATCTATCAAAAAAGGAACCTTAATGATGTGTGTGTATTATGTGTATTTGTTTACAAACGAAACCATTTTAGCATTGGATGAAGAGGATTAGTTTTTTTAGGTTATGTTCAATTTATTTCCTTACGTAGTATTCGAAGAGACTTTCATTAGAATTTATTACTTTCATTAGAATTATGTATAAGAACAAGTACAGTACAAGTACAAGTTTTGGAAACTTGCTATGTATCGTTTCATTCGAATCTGATTTATAACATAAGCCGTACCTTGGTCCATGGTGCTTGTGAAAAAAATTCGCAACGACGGCAACTGAGAATAAAAGTAAAATTTTGCTTTTTTCATTAAGATCCTGTACCGAGTTATTAAAAGCTTCTATCGCCATTTACCATATTTTGCTGCTTTGTCATGTGATTATCTGCTTTCTAACTTAAATAAATCACACGTGATTTATCTAAATTGATGATGACTCCTAGTTATCACACGATTTTAATATAATATAATAAGTTTAGTATGTTTTTTAAAATGAAAAAATCAATTCAAAGTTCTAAATTTTATATCACAGACTCCGTCTTAATGCAGTTGGCTAAAATGACTTTTAAATTGTGATTAGGAATTGTAAAAGCTGTTACTATACTTTATACAAAACGTAACGTAAAATATGGACAGAAGTTGAATATATTATCAAAGTAGACGGTCGACCTGTTTCTAAACAACAATTTCGTATACTCCATCTCGAATGGGCTAATCTTTGTTTTTTCTTCTTAAATTTTAACTTACCAAGGTCTTTAAAGTAATCTGACGTTGTTGTAAAGATCATGCTCACACTGTATGGTTACTGTAAGTAAGAGACACATCAGAATATACATTAAAATAGCATTGAAAATTTAATATAAAAATATAAATGAAAAGTAATTTTTTCATTATTCTTATTATTATAGCTCTCTATATTAATTCAATCTATCACAATGCAATGTTATATCATTATATCATGATGAACAAATTATCAATCCTGCTGGCAGCTCGTTAAATACACTTGATACATAGTTTTCTGTTATATTTAGAATGATAAGAATGAGAAGTTTTGGATCAGATCAACTTTGAACACAAAGGTCTTTTAAGCTTTAATAAAGTCATGCAACATTTACTTTTACTTTTTAAATTTTAATGGCTTCGGACTTTCTGCGATGACACTTGCGCGTGGTCACAAATCCATCTTTTAAACCAGTAAAATTATAGTTTTCACGATCAAAAACACGGAAAACAGGATGGGGTCTCTAATTTGACACTTTAACACTACATTTTTATTTTGAATGCATTTTTATATATGCATGAGTCATATGCTTAAAAATTACCTTAACGAATCCAAAAAGCATTACATACATTTTTCTAAGGATCTCTTCGCATGTTTGCCGGTTATTCGGTGTTCCACCATATGGTATTGTTACATCACTTATAAGTAAAAAGTTGTAAATTTTTAAAAATCAGCAAACGGACTATCTATCGGATCCTTCAGTAATGGTCCGTGAGATAGAATACGGAATCATTCTGCACATTTTATATAACGAAAAGGTTAGTTATTGGCGGTATGATATTAATTTTAGCTTTTGTCTTGACTTTGCCAGTGAAATATACGATATCAATCATAAGCGGACAATCTTGATTGCTTTTACTAATTAAGGATTAAGGCACGTTATATGGTCCCTAGATATTAACATAGAGCGGCAAAAGAAAAGAGAACGTGTCACATTCAGAAGGTCATAAATCGCGCATTCTTGTGTGAATCGCAACTAATTTTTTCAGCCTCCTCAATACTCTATTAACAATTTTTCAATTTTGATTATTTCCACACTACGGCTTACTCATATTGACATAATGGAGATGAAAAATGATGTGTAGAAATTCTTCCCCTATCCTGCTTACGACATAAGGATGGTAGCATACTTATTTGCGTATGTCCAATCTTTGGTTCATCTCTAAACCTGATGCTAAAAAAAAAAGCAAATAGCAGAAACGTTGCACGTTCTACGGAAAAATTTTAAAAACATCAGAAAAATTGAAACAATTTGAGTAAACCCTGAATTAGTTACAATGTACATTAGGTTTTGATCTGAAGTTTGCCCTGAGCATTTTTTACAGCTGTCAATCAGCTCCACCAATGATTATTATTGTCCAAAATTACACAAAAATATTTTCTGACTGAGATATTAACAATAGAAGCAAGTATGTTTTATTTATGCATATATGTAGTCGCTAATTTCATCATCTTCTTTCATATAAAAAACCTGTTTCCTGAGTAGTCTATAAATCTATAAAATCTATGTAAACGACGTTTTCGCAAAGGTAAATGCTACAATTGCACTCATTGCTCCAAAATCAAAGGCGAAGTAAGGTTTTTCTTTGTTTCTTTAACAAGTCGAACGAACGCAAATATATCCACTTTCATCAAGCTGTTAAATGCACAAGATTTAGGCGATATTGTTATAACATAAAGACTTAATACTAAAAACAACGAAACTGTCGAGGATAAGATTTTCTTTTACAAGTCGCAATGCAGGTTATAGAGTACCCACGCTCGAAAATATGCGGATTAGAACAAATCGAAACGAATCGAATTAGAAGTAAAACCAAAGTATGAGATTTTCATTCCAAGGAAATTCGAGATCTCACAAATTTGACTGCACAAACGCTCTCTATTTGCCAGATTAAAACGTCAGAATCTCGCGCGGCGTATCGAAATGCTTGTGAGTTCCTTGCAAGTTACTATCGATTAATCCTGTATTTACTTCTCGAGGAATTAGAACTGAAGGGTAGCTTCTTTTAATACGAGTACAGAGTTTTCTGTTTATAATCCATATATTATAGCATATTGCTCGCACACAATCACTCATTCTGTAGGCAAAATCGAAATCAGGTAAATAATTTAACTTTCAATTCCGCTCGACTGGCGTCTTTTTTGATCGTAAGTTCGAGAATTCAATGGAAGCATAAGAAGCTGTTTATTTTTTAAGCAACTATATCGTCGAAATTGTAAACGCAGAAACTTTTCTAATGCCCGTTGCATGCTATGACACGAAGTCTAATTTTCTTTATTCAGTTATGATTCACCAGGGAGTTTGTAGTGTGGCCATTCTTATTGGAGAATTCTTAACTTCTTGTATGTCTAGATTTATTAGGTAACGCCGTTATTGTCCCTTTTATTTTCGAAAGTTCCTTAAATTTTAAGTTAGTTCTGGTTATGCTCTATTACATGCGCAACAAATGCAACTTCATAGAATTCCGCATGTATTTAGTATTTCTCTATAAAATTGATTACACACACACGTAGTAACATTAGATTTACAGCTATATTCTCTCGTTGTGATCGGCCTCTAGCCATAAGAACAATGTGTTTTCTTGCCATAGGTCCCGTGACTGGATCGAATTCGGTATTCGGCAACAATAGTCATAATATCAATTTTCTTATAAAATATGGTTAACTCACGGAAACCACAAAAACGAAATGCTTGTGACTACCGTGTGACTTGTGACGTCTCCGAATACGGCTGTTAGATTGCTTCATTTGCTACCGTTCTTATATGCGCCTCAATTGGTATTTTGTTCCGACTTGTGTTTGAATAAAAACCTTTAATTTTGGTTAAATATTTTTCTATTGCATTGCGTTTAGAAGAGTGAACCAATTTTTTTTTTTTTGTGAAATAGAAAAGGAATTTAAACAAATAGCACGTAATATTTTTTTAAATTATTGTCAATCGTATCTTGCTGCTTTCTAGGGTTATTTATAATCAGTATTCTTACGGCCTTTTCATAACCTTTTTGTACCCTTGGTTTTGGCTTAAGGTATCACATTGGAGTAGTGTATTCTGCACACTATCGATAAAATTAGATGAAGAACGTATTATTAATTTAATCCGTAAGACCTTTATCGGGATCATTCTAGATATTTAGAGTTAAATGTCCATCAAGTGAATATTATCCCGGACTGATCCCTTTTTTTGCTCTTTGATCGATTGGATTGCCTCGACTTTTTTTTCACGTAAATTTTTCAACAACATATTATTACCGGTTTATTGTTGCCGATTTGTATTATCAGTTAAACAACTTGCTCCAAACCAAATTACAGCAAAAGTCGTTCGAACACGCTTCTTAAAAGGTGGAAATATGTTTACATATATAGAGACGGACATATATGTAAATACATATCATATATAAATATATAATACGAATAAAATATAATATATTTTTAAAATAAAATATATGCAATTACAGTCTTTATTACAAATAGAGGTACATTTAAATGGGAATGACAACATGAAAATGCCTGCGAATAACTATATAACAGCAGAACAGTATGGTGCTCCCTCTGTTTAACCACACCGTGCCTAAATCATTTTTTTTTTTTATAAAGCATCCTATGCTCACGTAGATTCATATATAATTGTGCTTCCCCTCGCACTGTAAAAAAAAAAGAAACAATTAAAGCAAAAGAAAAAAAACGAAAACAAAGTAATATGAATAAAACAATCATAAATCAGTGAAAAAATCAGAAATCTGCGCACAATTAAAGAGAAATGCGACTTGAAAATTTGAAGATAAAAAAAGCGCGCACAAAAACGTTTCAAAAACGACCCGATTGTTATTTTATGTTTCTTTTGTATATGGCCTTGTGTGCATTAATAAGTACATATATATAGCACGAATATATAACACGTACGTCTACGCACACTCATCCTTACTTATAGATAAGGTATGTTTTTTGATCTATGTACGTAGTATATGTAACACAGACTGTGATCAGAATGAATGTCCGATCACTACACATATTATTTGGGTGATTTGGGAGGGCAAATTAAGTTTGTCATTGCATTAGCAACACCATTGACCATTGGTGCATCTTAGTCTCTCTAACACACCAGTAATTAAGTATTCACTCTTGGTAATCTCAACGGTCAAACAGCTTTTACCTGTAGTAAATATGTTACTACACTCTGAATGATACTTAAAAAGTGTCGAACCCTAACATAATCTATAGAAGTTAAATTTTTTGCTTTGCCAAGCGCATTTCAATTCGTATGCTAAGGCGAATGGTAAGGCGTAATAGTAATCGACGATTCGGCCTAAGTTGTAGTAGTCTTCCTTATTCTTGTTCAATTTACGTTTCTTTTTGTTAAATGATTTCCATTTTTCGTTTGGTTTTTTGTTTTTATTAATGCTCCGAAGGTTTTTATATTCTTTTGTTCTCTCTTCTTATTTCCTTTACAAAGGCTTTTTTTGGGTGCGGTACTCTTGGCGCTGCTGTCGGTGCCGATTCCATTTCAATTGTTATACAGAGTATGTTTTTATTTGCATTTCATTTAATTTTGGTATGATGAACCCACTATTAGTTCAGTATTTTAGCTTTAATTGTTGTTGTCTTGTGGTTTATGCGTTTTATTTTATATTTTTCAAATATTCATTTATACTTCAAAAGGTATATACTTTTCAGAGTTGGTCGTCTATCTCCACAATTGTCTAGTGTTGTTATCTTTCTGTCCAATAAACAATGAAGAGAGAATGAAAACTTATGTAGAAACCAAATATAGGGCATATTTCCATTGACCGTTTTCCTTACTAATTTTTTATCGGCTCTTAGATGTCGATTTATTCCAATTATGAGTTTATGCTTTATTTAATTAGCTTTCTTACGAAAAGATATATTACTTTTAAAATCTCTGTACAAAACCCATTGAAAAGCATTGTAAAGTTCTCAGACCTGTTGTAATGCTCTCAGCGAACAGAATGTTGCCGTTCATTACATGAACCCATAAGAGCTTCTTCGCCATCATTTCATACTCTAATTCAATTTTTAACTTTACAGACGAACCGAATACAATTAACTAACTCCAATAAAAGATAGTTATGTATCTTTATCCTCTATATGGAAGGTATCAAGTCATGATATACGATTCAATATTTATGAACTTCTAGTCCGTATATATATTTATGTGCATATATACTCGCTGCTAAAATGTGAGACTTTTCTGTTTTACCCTAAAATGACTGAATATCCATTCGACCAACCAATAGTTAAAAGAAAAAAACTGAATGTAGAAAATATATCCACAATATTGTCAATAATCAAATTATTTCTATTCCTAAATTGTTGTATGCAGTTTTTTGTAATTAAAATGAAGATGTAATTAATTAATTAATTAATTAGAAACCGAGGTAAACTAATTCTGAAGAATAGCTTGCGAACGCATGACAACAAGTTTTTTTTCATATTTAAGGTCATATTATTTTGAACCACTTGTAGAAGAAACTAACTCTATCATCATACCTTAATGTCTAGCACAGTGACCATGCGTTTTATGAGTTGTTCCAACCAAATAGAACTGTCAGTAGGAAACGCTACCAACGATAACTAATGAAGTTGGTGCGAAAAGCCACGATGTCGTGAGTTTTCTTATTAAAATGTGCTGCAGACGGTGAATTGTCTTCGTTTGAAAGGAGTTTTTAACGGAGGTTTGGACTATGTTCAAATATAAGTTCTTTTGTGAACAACCTTAAAATACCATTTGTTCCTTGCACAAATAATTCATATTCAGCTTCTTATAAGAGTTCTTAAGTTTTATTAAAAAGTCGTCGGATTAAAGATATAGATCTTCATACCTATATTAGCATAAATGAAAACTTAAATTTTCAATGAAAAAAAATTATTCTTAGAAGCAAGTTCTTCCCTGGCATTTGCCATTTAAGAAAATAATACAAAAGCTAAGAGATTTTTAGAGAATTTATTTCCAGACATATTTGTTTTTATTATTCATTTAGAAGGAAAATTTCGAGGAAAAATTAAGTATCACAAAACGCGTGGCTTCGAATGCTTTTTCTTGTTACTTGACCGTTGCATAAGTTGGATTTTTACCTGCAGTTCAAAAAATGCAATCAAAATTTGTAATGCATTCACATCATTTTTTTGAGAAAAGCAGATCTGTTTCAAATAAGAGTGATACGATTTCTTTAAAAAAAGGAACGGTAAACGCTGAAAACCTTAATGAATGGAAAATTTTATTTAGTTTTTAAATTGTTCTATGCAACACAGTTCTAAAGAAAACATTTTTCAATTTGCTATTACAACACTTTTTTCAGAATCGAAACCGGTGAGTTTAAACAGTAAATTACCGTTTAAACGTAATAAGAAACAACGATTTTCATATTAAAAAAACATTAAATATCAGAAGAAATCATAAAACCCGCTTACTTAACATACCGGGACCATCTTGATTAACATCATGTAAAAATGTGATCGAAATTGCTAGAACTTAGTATTTAAACTTTACTTTGAATTGCGCTTTTTTCTGGATGCCCTGTCAAAGTAAAAGGCTGTAAACCCATTATTATTTTTTATCTTTTAGATACCATGATGCCGCTGTGATACCCCTACACACTTGTTCGAAATGGACTCCATTTGAAGCAATATGATTACGCTTATGCTTATGCCAAAGTTTAGCTAATCGTTTTTCTATTACATTTATTTATTTGATATCAATGAACCCAAGTTTCCGTCTATTAAGTCACAATTTGAGTTTTGACGATATCTGTTTTTGGATAGAGGCTTATCGGCTTTCTTTGATGCAAATTATTAAAGACCTGGAAACTGAAAATTCTTGTTAATTGTTTAAAACATTTTATGATGGAACTATTTTCTGTTGTTGAGTAACTCTTAAATAAACGATTTCTGGTGCTTTTTTTGACGCAGAATGTGTTCTTATTTGACTTTCATGTTCAGATATTTTTTAAAGTCTTTGTGCTATTGATAAACATTTTTGCATATTTTCAATTTACTTTTCTTAAAGTTGGTTGAGATTTTAGCTTTATGGTCGTTTTTTTTTTCGATGATCGGTAAATTGTATCACTGCAGCTTAGTTGAGAAATTCAACTAATAAACAATACCCTCCTAAGAAATAAAAAAAAATATTAATTTACAATGAATTAAAAATCTCTTTGCGACATAAAACAAGCACGTTGAAGAAATAGTTCGCAATAAAGGCTAAAATATGATATGAACAGCTGATAACCACGGAATTTCTCTTTTAGGTCTTATTTCCACGATAGCTGGCTGATACTTACACAAAAAATGAGACTAAATCAAAAGCTCCACTCAGGTCAGACTGGCATATGAATATTAACAGCACAACATATTATGATTTTCGTAGATACCTCTATAAATTTTGAAACACTTTCAAATATAACGAAAGGAAATTATATCTCGAAAAGAAATTTTTTTCGGTAAAAGCTCTTTTTAATTTTTATTGAAAACTTTTGAAAAAGCAACTGAAAACATACTTACAAGCATTTTTAACTCTGTGCGGATATTCATGTTTGTAGAGTGGAAAAAACCAAAAAACACACGATACGGTAATTGGAGGGAAATATCAATCCCTCTACAAAGGGTAATTTAAGAGAAAATATATATATATATGTACATACGCCTACATATACGTGCATGATTTCATGTACACCTATTAACTTCCCATTAACTTTTTTGAAGGTAACTGAAAATTGGTAATTTGTACCGTATGTGTATGTTTGTGCGTTTTTGGCTTGGCATAGCTCGCTATCAGTGTTCGGTAGATAAACGGACAAACAAAAATATAAAGCCAGCTAGTAGATAATTATCTGTATTAAAATTCCGAGATTTAAGTATCACTAATTGGTACAAACACAAATATATCGTGTAGGGCATTTATACGTACGTGTTTGTAGCCTACATCTATCTCCCGCTTTACACGGTAGCTAGGTTGCTCATAAAGTACTGTCAGTCTAAATGATTTTTTTTTTATTGAAAACACTCGAAATCAAACACAAATACAAATTTTGCTTTTTTTTAAATATTTACTGAAGATGAAATCAAAATAAAGTATTTAATAAAACATACAAATAGCAGTTGGATGCAGAGAGAAAGAACAATTAATTTAATTAATTTACAAAATGAAAATATGACAAAAAATTCGTTTTGTGGAAATAATAACGGTGCTTCTATTAAATAAAAAAAAACTGCAAATAATTGTAACTTTTTTTACTTCTTTTTTACAACACAGAATATGTCGTAAGTAGTACCAGCAGAATGGTAAATTGAAATGAAGTAAACATAAAGTTAGTTTTTTGACGTTTTTATACCCAACTCCCAATGGATGGAAGTATAATTATTTTTCCCAATTATTGCGTCTAGAGCAAACCCTCAGAGACCCTTCGAGCAAACTTATTCTCGATTCCGAGACCGTCTCCTCATTTCTATAACGTTTGTTCTTAATATTCTTCTCGCCTTAGGAAAGAATACATTGACTTCAAGGTGAGGCAAAAACATTGGAAGTTCTTGTACGAAGATTGGTATTGGAAAGAGGCGAAGTCTGTCAAAGAACACAATTATAGTGCAGCGTAAATCAAGAACATGTCTGCTTTCGTTATTCGCAAACTACAATAGACACAAGATGAAACTTTCAACGAAAAAATTTGTCATGATCAGCTGATATTAGAGAATAAGTCGTTTTGAGAGTTTTTTTTTTTTTTAAATAAAGAATACAGGTGTAAGAGATTTGATCACAAGTCGAATAGAAGTTTTGAACTTTCTTTCTTTCGAAAAACTCGATTTTAAAAAACGTGTCTGATCTGGAACAAACAGAACGAATAAAGCGAGTGTGTAAAGCGGAGGATAGGTGTACTACATTTATGGTCAAATAAGTACACAATAGGCATAATTAGATTCGACAAGAGCAACTTGCTAAACGATGCACGTATACTTGCTTCGAGTCAAAATGTCTTTCTCTTTACGAAACCAAAATAAATGAAAACATAATGTGAAATAAAGAAATTTTTAATTTATTATGGAGAGTCGATATTTAAAATAAAGTCTTGGATAATTTCTGAATAATTTCTTCGACAATCGGTTCAGGAGAGAAAATATGGGGTAATAGTAGATTGACAACTTATAAGCAGAATTTCATCGTTCCGTCAAAACTGGCAACCAAACGAATGACGTTGAAAGAGCCTCAGATGTGATCAAGTTGGCGAAAAGTAATTCCATTTAGTGCAATGCCTTCAGAGTTTTTTGGAATAAAATAAAGCTAAAATCATGGTAATATTGAAAACTAATCGCATCAGCTAGATATTTAACAATCTCCAGAACTTCGAAAATTATCTGCATCCGACGCGATTTTCTTTTAAATGCTAGAAATACCTTTTAATTACAATAATTGTGCAATTATTATGTCTCAACCCTCTAAATTTTATTCCAAATCATTGGCGCTAATATAATTGTCTGAACACGTACAGACCTACCTCATTGTGTATGCGTATTTCTATGTACGTATACACACTTTTTTGGTACATTGGTAATTGCCGCTGTTATTTAATAACTCTTTGAAAAGGCCTTCGTGGTTTGGAAGACTGACAACAAATTAACCAAATCACAATTATGGCATAATTACTCGTGATTTTGGATAATTTATTCGCTTTCACAATCCTCTCTACGAATATGTTTGTTTCGCATATAACGTAGGTATGAATGCGTAATTATATGTATTCATTCATGCATATTGGCAGACAGTAAAAACACAATCAGTAACAAGAGAATAGTTATGTACGGCTTGAACTAAATTATTTCACACCATTGCTCGTGTTCAAATCAGAAAAAGCCTCCAGGAAGTCATGATATTATAGTATATGGACATTTAACGACAAAAGGGGTCAAATTTACTTAGATTTCCAGCTAACAGAACATTCTTTTAGTTATCATTTCGTCTCTTTTAATAATTATGAGTTAGGATTAGGGTCGATTTAAACAGTTTTTGCACTTGACTTTGATAAAAAAAAATTGAAGACCATGCTAACGAAGACTAATTTGGCAAATTTTTGAACTTAACCCCTGCTAGCAGCGTACTGATCTTGCCATTTTGTATATATAGTGGAGGCCACCGGTTCATCATATTCAGTATATGTGCCTTTATTAGGCGTATACAGGTTTGTGGTTTTGTTTTTTCAACACATTCTTTTTCTTTACGGGCTATTTGTGGTCCGAAGTGCAACATAACATTAACATTAGTTTTGCTTGGTTGTTTTGTTGCATTTAAGGATTTCTCCTTCATGTAGTATAACTAACACGAAAGAAGTTTGGATAGCAATTTAGCACAAATTTAAAGTTTTTGTTTACTTCAAGAAAAAAAAAACCAAATTAAGTATTTAAAACCTAACATTTAGCAGGATATCTTTTCTTTTTAATAACAACTGGAAATCTCTTGGGCATACTCTTCACAAGAGAGATACAACGCTCGATGGGAATTGCGTACCAAGCCTTTTAAGATTCCGTCCACAAATCGCACTAATTTTTGAGTTTACTGTTTCACATTATTCCATAAATTCTCAATTGTGATTGCGCTACTTCACGGGCAAATGCAAGCGAAAACTTGAAATCCTTCTTTAATACAAATGGCTTACGTTGAATAATGCATCCATATAGATTTTTTCATTAAGTCTTTTTCATATTGTTCTGGCGGATATGTTAATGCCAAATTTGTTGAAACACCTCTTTGAATTACGGTTGAGCTCGTAAATGGGTTTGCTACAGAGACTCTATGTATTAAAGATTGCTTTTTACGGATTGTCTTACTCGGTTTGGGGCACTGAGCAACATATTCGAATGTCCTCTACGTTCGAATATGACGTAGTACATTATATACCATCCTTCGGAAGCAATTTAAAACATTTGCAATTTCTCCAATGTGCTTGCTCTGGATATCATTTGCTGAATAACCTGACGGCACGCCTCTATGAACCATTTACCTTTGGGCATATCTAATTAAAAATGTTCTTGAATAACAATTTTCTTTTAACAAAGTATTTTCAAAACTTGCCAATTAATTGATTTAAGCACGAAAAAAGCAGTCAATAATTATCAAATGTGCTAAATTTGTGTCCACCCTATGTTACGTGTCAGTTGCGATTAAACGAGATGAGAAACAAACGGTCACAAGAAGAACTGATCACACCATAGGTAACACTTACGGACAGTCCTTAGGCTTATTTATGATAATCATGAAACAATGTTTGCTTTTGAAACACATCGACGAAGTATGCTGAACTCGTGACCGCCACTGTGCAAATAGGGTGACCGTCTGAGTCGACTAAATTTTATCCTCTTCCTCGTCTATCACTCTGTGCGTCTGTCTGATTATTTGATATAGATGATTCAAACTTTTCACTTGTATTTTTGATTCAATGTTATAAGTTGGGTTCGAAAATAGATCCAAACTAATTTTTAAACAACATACTGATAATTAATTCATCATTCGATATCATTCATATATGTCCCTATAATTTTATTAATCCGTCTTTAATTAAAACTTTATTAATGATCATGAACTAAATTATTTTGCTTGGCGATTCCAGTTGACACTGTGGACAATTTCTTTATGTTTAAATACTTAAATGTATAGTATTTACACATTGGGAAAAAAGCAAGTATTCAAATTTTGGCAATCGCTTTAATCTGGTGTATAAAAATTTGTATACAAATTTTCTCTCAACTAACACTTCACGAATGATATGGCCAGGTTGTTTCGTTTTCGCGTAATGGATATGCTAGAAAACAATTAAATACTATAAGAACTGTTTTAGTCCCGGTATTTTATAACGTAATATTTTTGCACCTGGTAATTTTATTATTGATATTTTGACATATTTGCCAAAACAATTTACAAACTCTGATATTAAGTCCTACATCTATAAGAATAAAATATGCATCAAATGCCGGACTATTAGGAATAAGAGCGGCTACGACATAAGACGTGAAAAAGAATTCTGTAGTAAATAAACTTAAACAAAATTGTGCTAAATTGCGCCAAGCTTTCATCAAGTTTTGACCATATTTTTTAGTTTAAATAACACATCCACTAATTCTGTGAACGTATATATTTCTGTAAATGGTTTGAAAAGTCACAAAATATATTACATGCAACGTCAGTATCCCCTACTAATTGGAAACTTTATGTCGAGTTTCAAAGTTTTTTCCATGTCCTCACAATACAGATTCCTTTTATTACTGAATTTCTTAACGCTCCCAAATATATAAAATGGCGCTGATATACCACTGGTAAATTTAAGCGTGCTGCATTTATTGAAATCATTATATGTGTCCCAGTGTAATGGTCATAAACTTTTTTTAATGGACAGTTATACTATTAAAGATTCACTAACAAAAGCTCTTTCCATGACGAACCACTTTTTATTATGGTTAAAAAAAAACGTCGAAGAGGAAGGGGAACTAAGGTTCGACCAAAAACACAAAACGAGGAAAGCCTTTAATTAATTGTGGCCCCAGCGTGGTATATTCTATTGCTTGCAAATCAATGACATATGAACAAACCTGCAAACTTGGATTAACGTGTGAATATTTGTTATATGCATACTATGGATGAGTTACATATAACATATAAAATCAAAGGGTTACTTTCCATATCAATTTAATCTATAAATTTATTTACTTGCAATTTTTTGATACTATTTGCTTAAAGCAATTTCAGACAAAACTTGTTTTTGTAATTTAATAAATCTGGTGTAAAATAGACTTCAATAGCGTCCTTCTTTAACTTCAACATTAGTCCTATTATCATTCTTATTCCTATTCTTACTCTTATTCTTATTCTTATTCTTATTCTTACTCTTATTCTCATTCTTATTCTTATTCTTATTCTTATTCTTATTCTTATTCTTATTCTTATTCTTATTCTTATTCTTATTCTCATTCTTATTCTTATTCTTATTCTTATTCTTATTCTTATTCTTATTCTTATTCTTATTCTTATTCTTATTCTTATTCTTATTCTTATTCTTATTCTTATT
>KK351050.1:815492-841846 GCA_000671755.1 Glossina brevipalpis | reverse complement strand
ATTCTTATTCTTATTCTTATTCTTATTCTTATTCTTATTCTTATTCTTATTCTTACTCTCATTCTTAACTTAAAATTGTACTTCTACATTTTTTTAGGATGTGCTATCAGGGAACTGTCAATTCCGAATTTCAGATAGATATTATTTCGGAATACCTGGATTAATCAACCAGTTTTCCGCACCTCTTGAAAAGATTTCTAGTAAACTAAGCGTCGTAACTTCGATGCGGGGAGATTTGAACAGTATATATTTTAAAAATGTAAAAGCAACGCAGACCAAAAAGGCGTGCTGCACACCATAACTTGTGCTTTCACACATATTACATAATTGTTTTGCATGGAAGTGTAATCGGCAGAAATAATTGTGCTTAGAAAAAAAGCTTAGGATTTTTGCTCATGGCTCATGAATCACAGCAGACAGATCTATAAAAATGTCCACATATATTTATCTAACTATTCTTTAGCATCCGTAAAAACATGGAAAGGATCGACCAGGCCCATTCTAACAGAGAATGGGAACATACATGAAGTTTGTTTCAAATTCAGAGATATCCTGCAGCGTTATTGGTGTCAAGATTTTGGACCGCAAGAACTTATTGTACTAAAAAGCTAAATGTGTTAAATTTGGAATGGATCATTTACCTAAATGTTGTACTAAAAATGATGATAGCCACGCAAAATGTGTCAATTGCTTACAAAGTCGTCTGATCAATTACAATGGTTGCTCCAAATACTAGCAAATTCTTAAAAAGAAATTTCAAAACTCTATTCTATCCAGATCTACACAGGACAAGCATAATAATAATTATTCCTTTATACAAGAACTCCATTTGCTTAATTATCGACACTCAACTACATATTGATATGATTAACAATAATTAGAACTTTCCTAATCACCAGTACGCCGAAATGTTGAAAAATCCAAATGTTTTCTAAAAATTGAAGATTCGATTAACAAGCAGATTGAGTTGACCAGCACTTTTATCAATATTATGATACTCTTAGTCTCTAAATTATTCAAATAAGTCTCCGAATCGATATGTGGAATACAAATAGGTTTTCCAACCACATCCATGAGCTCGAAGTTTTCATTCATCTAAATTTTATCCACATTCTTCTTATATGAGAGATTGATTTCGCAGATCGATCGCATTTTGAGATCAATAGGTGTAACCTAATTACTGCCGATCACCCTGATAATAGAGAGCATGCTAGCTTCGTGATTTCAGTAAAATCTTCTCTTGGATATAAAACCTCGAATGTCTTCAGAAAATTATTTTCATAAACTCCTTGTGAATTGCAACGTTTCTGATGTTTCAATCTGCACAGTTTATTTCCTCCCCGGTTTTCTTTAAAATGTAACAATTGCAATAATTTCTTCAAGCAGCTGGATATAAAATCAATCCGAAAGGAACGGAATTCTACAAAACGATCCGCAATAACAACTATTTTGTTCTGACCATCTGATCTGAAAAAATTCCTGACCTACTGGATTTAGCTTTGAAATAAGACAAATGGCCAGACGCAAGAGGAGATTAAGAAGACAACGGGAAAACAGTTGAAATCGTACAGATAAAAGAAATTTGAACAGAGCTATGAAGAATGTGTGGTTACGTCTAGCTGAGGTAAGAAACGAACAAATTAATAATCTTTTAATCAGCATTAACTCAGGCAAGTTTAATGAACATTACTTATGGAGAGCGGCGAAGTATTTTAAAGGACCGACAAGGTTTCCTTTATAAGACAGGTCCGGATAATATGCAGAAACCGGAAGCTTTACTCATTATCTAAAATAAACTTCTCAGTTTAATAACTTTTGTGGGTCTTCAAACACAGAAGAAATATCGAAATTTCTAGGCAGCCCGTGTACCATGAATTGACCTTGCAAACATATATGCTGAAGTGAAAGAAGAAGTTAATAAACTAAACTTCAAGCAATGAAGAAAACTATATTCGACTGTGACGAATCTTTTGTATCTACCACTTCCATATTAAAAAGATCAAACAAAACTAAACTTTAATAGGTGGGCGTGAAAAATTTTTACTTTTGTAGAATACCGTACAAATTTTTATTGTGTACTCTTTGAGCAGTGTGCAAAACAACCAGATAACAGGCACGCTTTCAGTTTATTTTATGTTGTAGACGCGCCCTATGATCGACGTGAAAGAACTGTCAAGCTTCTTGCCAACTTTCACCCACATGTATTAATTTTTACGACCAGAAAACGGTTATCGTAGACGTTAGGTAGATAAAAAGCCGGATGTATCCATCTAAGTGGATATTCTTGATTCTGCTCAAGAATGCGGTTATGTTGTTTCTTTCTTTCACATAAACATTAAATTTCAATACTCTATTATAAGAAGTGCGCATATTCGATCCTTTTCATTTTTGTACCAATACTAGAAGACAACTAGCTCGATAAATGTTGAAATTGTTATAGATCTGCTATAGTTTAAGAGTAACAAGCAAAAAATCCAACTTCTGTTTTCTTAAGAGCAAGGGTGTCCTCAATTTGCCGTTGTGCTGTAGGCGTGTCTTTTGACCGATTTGGCCCATTCTACATACCAACCTGCGTGCAAAAACTTCCACTAACCAGTGGAAGATGTCTTCATCTTCGCGGAGCTAGAGTGCCACAAAGGAGTCCAATACTCTTCGCAATTTTGATTTGAGATTTGTCGATCACTGACAGTATTTTCGCTCCAACGCGATCCCACGATGATTCCTATGAGCTAAAAGTTCATGTCAACAAAATTTCGCTTTGGATATACAAATGGAATGTCAAAATAAACACTACAGCATGTTCAATTTAATCTATCGTTTCTGAAAACGTAAAAACAGCTAGGAAAAAGTTCAGCCGAATGTAAATCAGGTTTTCGCGAAGTGTTCGTGGATACCAAGTAAGAAAATTCTGTGCTCTTATAATGCCAGTTGAACTTTTTTGTTAGGCAAGCTCCAAACACATCTTATGTTTGGACGCAACACATGATATGACTAACACGAGAAGAAAAGAACAAAGTATACCGAGCAAGTTTGCAACCAATCTAAACAGCATGGGAATCTTCCAGCTCGAGCACCTGGACATATCAACTTCTCAGCAGTGTAAAGGGATAGTAGCAAAGAGAAAACCGTAATGTTGACTTCTATCTCATATAAATTTCGAGCGAACATGGCTGTTTCCAGCGGTACCTGGATAAGTTGGGGCATCGTCACCTATCCGTAATGTATTGAAATGAATAAAATCGGCGAATGCAAGGTTTTAAATCAGATTATAGGAGAAAAAAGTGATACACGATAACTTCGATATGCAGGTCCGTCTAGAAATCTGCTCATGCTGTACAAGAAAGCAACGCAGAAGTTAACAAAACTAAAACCGCATAATCTGTACGTAGATGCGATGACATAAACTTCCGCAGAATGCATTTATTTAAGCGAAGAGGTAAAAGAAAGACTGGACTGGTCCGGATTCAGCAATCTTGTTTCTGTAACATATGTAAAACAGGACTATCATCCGTGACGTAATATATTTAACGTACTGTTTGCCATCTTGCAATGTGGATCGTTTAATAACTATCGAATGCGTTAAAAGAGTGAAAACTTACTGCAAAAATGCTAATTCTGTAATAAGCACGTTTCGTTGGCAGATTACAGTCGCCATAATCGTCCATCTGAGCGCACTATAGGAAAACTATGAAGGAGTTTGAATAAACTGGGTATGTGACAAATTTATTAAGGTTCACACGCTCGACTGAGAATATTGGGGCGGTTAGTGAAGGTGTCGAAAAAGATCCAACATTATGAATTACACGACACCCGCAGTCTTCTGATCACTACACCCAAATGATGGCCAATTTTTTTTGGACTGAAATAGAAGACATAAATGTTGAAGGTATATAATTCCAACAGGACAGTACGACAAGCCACACAAAAGGCTCCGTTTTGGCATTACTGCACAAGAAGTTTCCCAGGCTTGTACTTTCGCATCTTATTGATGGAAATTGGCTACCAAAGCCATACGATTTGTGCGCGCTGGATTTATTTTTGTGGGGTTACGCAAAGGATGGAGTTTATGCGACAAAAATCTCAACCTATGCATGAAAACAAAACTGCGCTTTGGTATAAAAAATTTGTTTGTTTTTCCATTTGGCACATATACAAATAATGCAAAACGTGATCAGGCTATATGTGAAAGACATGGGCTTTTAACCTTGACCTTGCGCGAAGTTTCGAAATGCCTGTTTTGAACTGTAAATTGTGTGATGACATTGCTGGCAAATCAAGTGAATTCAAGAATTCAGTTGGATACTGTAACATATAATTTGTATTGACCACTGTACCAATTGATTTGTATGTGACTGTTTCCTATGGACAAAGAACGCGAATGAAGTCCAGTAAGTTTTGAGAATGCTGAGTTAGACGTGTTCTTGAGCCAAGATTCATCCCAGACTCAAGAGAAGCGCCAAAGTGCTTTTTTAGCATGAGTATGGTGAGTCACACGATGGAAAAGTCGTCAAGGAAACTTTCTAGGGGCCTCAGTGGAATATGCTACCCAACCCGCCGTATGCACCAGACATTGCTTCTGTCGGCTACCATCTTTTCCGGTTGATGGCATTTTGAGAAATTTTTCAATGCGCAATCCGTATGCTTTGAATAGAATACGTTCTACTAGTTACATTTCATTTTGCATTTCGTTTTATTAAGTAACTATAAATCCTAAGAGCCTGTACGTTAAGTACATACATACATACAATTCATGTGAAAAAAAGTCTCTCACATGAGATAGTATACAAGTCAGTTAAATGGCTAACCACGTGATCGTCTTGCTCTAAGAACTCCATAATCATCAATTTTTACCAGCGATAAGATATACATTACGAGTTTTGATTTCCGTTCAGTTTTCTTCTAAACGTTTTCAAGGGATAATCGAAGGATTTCAAACTCAGTGGTAAGGCGTTCCAATATCTAGCAACGCGAACACGATTTTATCCGACCTAGAGAACTGCAGTCGTTCAATTAAAAGACATGGAGATAGGGATTGATCAATTTTGTAGAGATAGATAAGCGAGCTGAATTTCAGATAATCAGGAAAGGAGAATTTTAAGAAAGCATGCACGAAGGAGGATTTATGGTCTCTAAGTTTAACACTATCAATATATACTTTGAAACGTATCTAAGTTATACATAGGCCACCCAGAAAAGACTTCAATACAATAGTTAACATACGTCATAAGGAGGGGATGCGCAATGGTATATTTAATCTGCAGAGGTAGATATGGGTTTAGATGGTACATTTTTCGCAGTGTAAGACGGGCTTCAGCAGACATGGTCGATATGGGGACTAAAGTTGAATTTGCTATCCAGCGTTATTCCAAGACATTAGATTGAGTCTACGAAATCAATTGAATACTAAGATATTTTTCTATTGAAGTTAGATGACCTAACATAGGGAAAATTGGAGTATAGACCCATACTCTTGCTTGAGTATGTTATTAATCATCCAAGAGTTAACTATTAGAAGAAGAGTTGGAGTCAGAAACTGTTTACAACCCTCAATATACAACCACATAAGTGTGGAAAGTTGAACTTGCCATGCAATTTGTTAATAAAATTACTGTATAGGACGCTGTCGAATGCTTTTGTTAGACACAGAGCGACAAGGGCATAATTAATACCAGAATTGATGTTATCTCTAACCCGGTGACGTTAACTCTGCTGTTAGATGCAGCGTCCAGACTGAAAGTCGAATTGAGCATCATGTATGGCATTGCAATTACTCAGAAATGAATCAAGTTATTCTTTCATGGTATGATATAAGCCGTTTTTGGAAATAGATCTTATTCGAGCTATTTTCCACTGCTTCTTACATCCACCCTCTGGGATAAGAAAGATAAATCTCTACCTTCATAATTATTGAAAAATGGTTGCGAATCACTGGGAGTTCAAAACTGCGACATTTAGATTAGGATCTTCATACTTAATTTATTTATTTATTTGAACACCAGAAGTTCAGCTACAATATGATAAGAGCTTAATTATATAAAAAGAAGAAGAATAGGCACAAAATTCCATGTGTAAATGACACAAACACAATAACATAGGGTAAGTTCAGATGCTACAAATATTTATGATCGATATACTAATAATTTAATTCATTCAGTCCTGGATGGTTTTATCATAACAAAGTAATTGGAAAGAAAATTAACTGGACGCAGTCCGATAATATATTTTTCTAGAAAAGCGTCCCTTATATGCTTTATAGATGAAGAGGGACCATCATATAAATTATAATAATCATTAAAAAGTGAGCACATAGTTCTAAAGGCGTGACAGAGTTCGTAATTGAGCCGACATTATTAAGACAGTCTGATTAAAACAAAGTATCAATTAATAAGAGCTGGAACGTGGAAAGACCATGCCATTGAGTTTCACCAAGATATGATTCTTCTTATTTACATAAGTGCAATTGTTGAAGTCCATGTTCGAGATGTTTACGTTAAGGGAATTAACAATTTTAATCACGTGCGAAAAAGAAGAAAGAAATAAGGCCGAATTGGAAAACATTCAAGCTCCCCTTAGCAAGACCGTTGCAGTAAATCAAGCAAAGAAAGATGGACGCATCAACTTATATCAAATCGCGAACAATAGTTATCTAGACCGCACGGTGGGATTGACTTCCACATAACGCAGCTAATAAATGATCATGTTTATTCCGGGTGTACTTATATAGGTTTTAGACAGAGCAAGGACAGCATTACATAACACTTAAACTAATTTATGAACATTCTGGAACGGATTATATAATTTATATTTGGTCCTACCATAATACAATAATATAGGCTTGTACTTTTGACGTGACGAAATAAGAATCTCGATTTCCCCCTTGTCAAACTTTAAGTGATTAACATAAGGAGACAATGGCAACAGTCTACGTCAACGTAAACCCGTAGTACGAACAATAGAAATTGCATGTAATAAAGGGATCACACGACACGACCATATCTGAGTATAGGACGAACTACACTTTTGTAAAACAGTTTGGAAACGTATGAATCACCAGATTCTTCGTTTCATCTTGTCATGAATCCTCTCATGAGGCACCAAATACGAAAAGAATATCACTGTTTCTAAGTGCAGAATCTATTTCATAAATTAAGAATTTATATATAACAGAACAGATCAATATTTTTATAACTAATCTTTACGCGGATCCAGAGAAATTTAATACCAGATGGAACAGAAGCTGATAAAATTTTAAGGGACAGAGAAGATTTGATTGAAATTAGTACACCTCCAGCAAGTCTGATAAATTAACCGTTTGTATGTACCACGAAAGGGTTCGGAATTATTGATATTAGATTTTCAACGTGTTTCGGATGCTATGATGATAATATACATACAACATTTTAAAGTGAGACGTTAGTCCCGTAACTTTCTGATATCAAACTAATTTGTCACTGAGAAAATATCTCTTTAATATTTCCAATTGACACTAGCTGACGGTATTACAAAAATTCTCTTTCAGACTTTATTCTAGGAAAAAATTCTTTAATGGGAATGCCGGACGGCGAGAACGCAGTATTTAATAGGCGGACACACATTTAATCTAAAAAGGCGGACGTCTCTTGCTCGGCTTTCATAATATTCATACTCTCTAATCCCCATCAGCGTTATGGTACCGTATAAAATCTGCAACTTCCGAAGTCGTATTAGGAACAATGCGCGAGATAAGAATGGTTTTCCGTGGAGAAACGATAATTGAGGCGAAAGTATTAATCAGTTTAGGCATTCCATCCGTTGGTTCACTGAGTTGCTTATGAGGATGGTGTAAATAAAAAATAATAGAGCCCCGATTACATGGAACAAATAGCGTAAGCTCATAGGAACATTTGAAAATGTTATGGTAGACGAAGGAATAGGGCTCGAATTGGCATTTGAATGGAGCATCAGCGGTTGTTATCGTCGGACCACTTTCGGAAAAAAAACTCAAACCAGAAACAGAAGGCGTAACAAAAACCGAAGGTGTTAAGAATCACTTGCACCAGCACTATTTTCAGAATCGACTACACCCATATTCAAACTAGATGTATTTCTTTTCTTTTGGGATGGCTTGAACTCGTTAAACGACTTCAAAAAATAAAACTTATCATGTAGTTTGATAAATCACTTATTTATATTCTTGGAATTTTCTTTAATTTGTCTAAGCAGCCTATAAAATTCACTATCCATATTTTTGCAGCTAAGACAGGACCAAAGAAGTTTCAAGTACATCCCTAATGGCATCGAAAACTCTTCCACTAATATTTATGGTATGTATGAATATCACTTACCCAACATAGTACACATCTCCCATTCTGCCTTCTTGCTTTACATTTTGATTAGGAGTAACTCAGTTCAACCGAAAACTACTCAATAATGATCTGATATACTACAGTGGCGTGGACAGTTTCGTTACAGATTCAAAGTGAAAATATTCACTCACACCTTTACTTAAAATAAGCCATGGAGGAATCGATGAAATTTCCGAAGTAACGAGAAAAGATCGTGATAGCTAACATTACAAAAACTTTTGATTGAATCAAAAAAGTCCTAATTGAGATTACAGTAGCGTTATCCCAACAGCTGTTAAAGGCCAACAAAATCAAAATAAGATGAAATCAACTGCGTACCAAGGGAAAAGAAAAACGACGTTATGTTTCGAATGACTGGAGATAGGCGAAAGAATATCGCAGGAGGGACAGCACTCCTTTATATATAAGAGGCGGAATAGACACGAAGTTACAGAATTCAGAAATTAAATTCGGTTTATTATTTGCGCAGAAGAAGATTCAAATTCCGTCAAATAATCTAGGAAGGGATAAACAAGCCCAAAGTCAGGCAAGCGGCAATCGTAGAAAAACTATAACTTGAGAAAGTTCAAGAGCAATGTCCAAGCATTTCTTTTTCTTCTCACTAAACATGAATTTCGAAACGTTTGCGAGGAGTCCAGCAGTTTTGAAGCAGTACATCAAAAACATTAGTAATAGCAATAGGCGATTTTAAAAGCAAGTCTTATAATTCCATTTAGATAAGTCCGCTAGACAACGCACCACGATTGATGAAATGATCACATCACTGGATCAAGTCGTATTAAATGCTGCCTCTCCTTCTACTTTTCAAAGGGGAACATGCGATGTGCTTATTGATGGCGTCGTTAATCTTATCAAAACTTGGAACGGCGTGCGCGTTACATGAAGCGAAAAGTGCACGGTTAACGCGATGACTAAAGCATTTTTGTCAATATGGGCAATAGGTTTATGTAACAGGCAAACATGAGGCCAAAAAAAGAGAACATTGAAAAATTAAGACACAACGCGAGCGAACGAACTTCTTTGCTCCAAAGAGATGAAATATACCACAGTGATCTGCGACAAAGAAAGAACCTAAATACTGTTGGGGGTTACCGATGTATTTGTATGACATGGAAATGCCAAAAGTTACAGACTTGGACAATATCTCATAAACAATCAATTGTGAAAGATTTGTTTCTAACGAAACGAGAGTCTAAGATCAAAATTAGTTTCGCAAGAATTTTACAAAGCGATAACGAAATATACCAAATAATAAAATTTAACAGATTGATTATATATTGCCGCATTTACTCCTTGGCACACACAACTTATGTCCCATGGATCAAAAAGAAAGCTGCTAATATTGTTACAGAAACCCGGAAAATCGTTGGATAGTCTGCCTTTCTACAGATCTGTCTTTCTACTGAACTACATTGGCGAACTTTTGGAAAGATTGTTGCCCATCACGTTGGAAAAAGAATCGCGACTGCTTTACGAACCTCAAGTGTTGCTTTACGAAAAAACGATCCAATAATCTTACTATCGAGCAAGAAGTCACAGAAGCACCAAACGGCAACGAGGCAAAGAATTTCTGCACTGCAATTAAATTAGATATCAGAAACGACTAAAATTTGTTTGACAGGGAAACTGTTATAGCGTGCTTAAAACTACAAAGGTTATTTCCATGACTTGTTTAAGCGATAAACACTACTAAATTTGGGACTACCAGAAGGAGCAAAGTTGATCGATTACACTGATGAGTAGAAATCTACATAAGTCCATCAATAAGATTGGTGCAGGAAAGTGTGAAGCGTTATCGATAACAGGCAGAACTCGTTTTCAAAAATCGAAAATTTATATCGATAGGCACGTTGCTGAATTTGCGATATTTCGAAGTACAGTTGGATGGTAAATTAACATCTGTCGAAAATAAAGAAAATAATGGCCAAAGGATCGGCAACGTCAACGTAACGTCTTATGTAAGATTGAAAAAATTCAAAGCATTTGAGGTGCGAAATTATAACATGTACACGGTTTCTTTGCTCAAATGAAAAAGAAATTGCCCAGAAAGGTAGAAACGAAATCCGCAGATAAAAAATAGCTGCCCGACAGAACATTTTAACGAAGTGACAATAGCAATGAGAAAATGACTCGAAAGATAAATAGATAAACATGGATATGAAGAACACACGGCGAAATAAACCTTTCCTTCGCCCAAGTTTTGTTTATTTTTATCGTTTCAACTTACGTGCCCACAAAGCATATAGCATGTGTGAAAACATTAAGGTTGGAGCATACGGTTTTCGCCTGTCCTTCTTGTCATTTTAGAGAAACATGCTATTTAGTTTTCTTCGCGTATATGTTGTGTAATTTATCAAACACTATATATACTATACATTTGTATTTATAGACAGATATACCCGTAATTATGCTAATGTTTATACATATAGTTATACTTACGTTTATATTTATTTATTTATTTACTTATACTTGTACTTACATTTATACTTACACGTATTCTTATCCTTGCACATACACTAATGCTTATACTATTACTATTACTTATACCAAACATGCATCTATGTTTCTTGCATTTGGAGTTTATTTGGATACTTATTCTGGAAAATAATTCCACACATTTTTCTTCCTTGTTTTCACCTATTTTCAGCGATTTCAATTGAAGCCAAGTGCGACTCCAAAATTCGTTTTCGTACGACAATCGAAAAGAAGTCGCAATTCAATTGGGCACATGCGTGCTTACACTTTATATTCATACTCGTCTCGATCAGTAGTATGTGCAAAACGAAATACAGTTGCATGTGCAAAAGGGCAGGGCATTTGGGGTTTTTTATATGTTGTGAACTCTTGGTATGTGCGCATGTGGTCTTTGAAAAGCCAAACTAAGGCGTTTAAAAAGTGACAGCTGGGCGGTAGAAATAGTCTTCATATGAAAAATTCCACCTTGGAATACTTATTTAATAAACAAACTAATGAAAATAACCCACCGTTCAGGAGCTTTTAAGGTTTAATACTGAAAACTACTAAAATATTTTTTAAAGCTCAACTTGTTGATATTTTGCTTCTACAAAACAGAACATTATAATTTAGCAAAAACAAGACTCCCTTGAGGAAGTAAGAACACGTATTAGAAATCATTTCTGTAGGCGAAACAATCTGTAATTTTTTGTAAACAAAGAAGTCTTAACAATTTCTCTTTATTAAAGACAAATAAGAAGGTTGCAAATAGTCGAACGAATACATATCACATCACATCACATCACTGAATTGAAGAGGTGCTCGCAGTTTTCGTCGTGTTTTAAGCCAATGCTTTCTTTTATAGAAGATGAATAATGCAATCGCTCTCAGAAACAATCATCTTCCGCCAAGAAATAGATCAGTTTTCCATGTCTGGGATTTCAGTTTTCCACATTTCGAAACTACTGCAACAAACTGAACATAAAAATGAACACAAAATACGCAAATAAATTAAATGCGATACTCTTTCTCACATTCTTCAATTTTATGCAATATCTCGCCTAGAGCATTATATGAGTTCGAACATTTTCAAACAAAAATTGATTTATTCGCTCTAATGTGGTCTTTGGACTACAGAACTGTGGTTGGCGGTGAACCAGCCATTATTTTTCTTGTTTAATATTGTCTTAAATGAATGTTCCTACAGTATGCGGTTACATAGCATAACATATTTCAAATATTACATTACGTCTCGTAACGTAACTGAACGATAATCTTCGTCTTCTTTTGCAAAAATTTATGACACCTAAACATCTACAAAAATGAAAAGGTTAATAACTTATAAGAAGCGAGTGCGTTTCTAAGATTGTGTCGAAGACCAACAACGTTTGAGGATCGTGAAATTTTTAAACGCTTACTTTCAACGCATCGCTTATCATTATATTAAGTAGTTAGTGAGAATTCCATCACCATTAGTTAAGAAGTTAAGAATTCTGGTAGCTTTATATTAGTTTGGGGAAAAAGAAGTCCATTATTTTCCTATTCGAAATGTTAAATAAAGTCCTGAAGTTCTTATAAGATTGGATGGATTTCTTTTTCCCCAAACTAATATTTATAAGACATTAGTCAATGCGTCCCGCGATCAAATAAGAAAAAGTAACTTCTTTATTTTTTCTTTTTGCGAAAACCGACTTTATTAATCAACGTGGTCTTTTTAAATAATGATGTACCAAACTTCATCTTTCGACGATCTGGAACCAAAACGGTCCCATTCGCTTGATCGTCCTACATTTTTCAAGATAGTGAAGAATAGGGTACCTTGATCGTCGTATTTTTGGGGCTTTTTAAACGGCTCTTACCAGGTCCTTTCCATTCAACGCACTTTTCTGGAGTGTAATGCTAAATATATGAAAAATTTGCTTTTACTCTGGATAAACAGCCCTAAACAGTGTTCTGAAACAGCAACACTTTGATATTCTTTTTCCACTTCCTCATTCTCTCTGGCAATCTCGCTTTTTGAAAAACGAATATAATATTGGGGATTTTTTGTTCTTACCCATCCCGTTTGGTCGTTCACGAACACTACAAAATTGTTATTTTCCGAGAAGGATCGGCATAAAACTTTTCAAGCATATATTGAGTTTGAATGTGACTTTCTCCCATCGAAAAGGAAGGTTTAAATAATGAGGATCGGCGTCACAATATTGACAAGACGATACAATTTTCATAATAAAATAGCTAATATATTTAAAATTTCTAAATTTATTTTAAAAGAAAACATAACGCATATACTGAAAAAATCATTAGCCACAAAATCATAAAAATGTAGAATATTCGAAAATCGGTTTTAAAATATAAGCAAAAATTATCATATCACGTATGATTCATTTCTGCTGGTTATCTGATATTAAGATAGATAGTTTTCGAATTACAACTGAGTTTTGAGCTTAATTGGCGTTATATCGTACTGAATAATACAGTAGCAAGTCTACAACAAAGTACTTCGTTTAATAAAATTCAAATACTTTTACCTATAGTCGCCAGAATGTGATCGATCTACTGCTTATAACTTTAAAAAATTTTGATTTCTCGCAGTACTCTTTTCTTGACTCCGCACATAATTGGAATAACTCCCTTTACTTAATTGTAATACAAATTATGAACAATTTGAGAAAACAATGCCGAATTCTTCTTCTAGAGGCCCAGAAGATGCTGAAAACGTACACACTTTCAATTCAACAAAACAAAAGCTATCCTAGTGTCAAAATCCACATTGCATAGTCTGTACTGCCATGGTTTCTTTAAATGCCATTTTGTCGTGTTACACATAAATGTGTTTTATATTACGTTTCCTTTGTTGAATATAAGCAAATCTAGTTTCTTCAATCGCTCTTCGTCAGAGATTACTATGCCTAGTTTGCGGTCTACAAGTTACCCTTATTTTATTTATGCATTTAAATTTTTAACAATTTTCATTTCTATTGCTATAGTGTTTTTTGTTTTAGTTTTTTTTTTTTTTTTCTTTATTAATTTTATTGTCTTGGCTTCGTACTTGCTGGTGCGAGGTGCCGAACACATAAACAATACATATGCATGCACTCTCTTTGTTTGTACATGCCCAAAAAGGAAAAAAACAGTAATACCAACAACTAATGGTAATAATAATAACAGTGAATATTATACACCCAAATTCCTTACGCCCGATCAAAAATCTCTTTTTATAGCAAGTGAAAATATATTTACATATATATAAGGCCGTGTATCAAATCACATTTAGCAAAATTGTCAGTTTTATAGACAAAGAAAATGCAGTTCATGGGAAACAGCATTTTATAATTTGTCTTCTGTGCTTCATGTCGTCCTTGAAGGAATACTTTCTTCGAGTCACAAGGCACTTACGCACTAGCAAGACGATATGATGTTTTCTTTGCAATTATATGTTTTTTAACGATTGTCGAAATAATAAATATTTAAAAGCCCCATCTGCTTGAAGTTTGCCTTTAGACGCTCTAATCATTCTTAAATGGCTTCATAAAATTTTCTTCTATGTCAATTTCTTGCAATCATTCTTCTCAATAAAGAAGTCAAGTTGAAGACGTGATGGTCATGTATCTATTTAGCTATCTAGATAGCACCAACTACATTTTGTGTAAATTTACATTAATTCTTTCGAACGAAAAATTTATATGTTGGACTTTTTTTAAATATCTTACGATTATATTTAATCAGGCGCGAAAAATACTCCTCGCATATAAGACCGCCGACTATCTTGATTAATTTTATAACATAAAATATAACAAACAATTAATAAAATTCTGATATAATTCTGATTAATTTGTCATCTGTTTACACTTACATTCCAGCTTTTTACAAACAAATTTTAAGGGACACGTCAATGAGTTTTTCAATCTTTTCCTTAAAAAGACAATCCATTTTAACAATTGTAGTCTAAAAAAGCATTTTTAGATAATGGAGAGAGAAATGGAACACAATGTAGTAGAATAATAATATTTTAGAAGGTTATTAACCATATTTCAGTATTTAAAAAAGATATTTTTGAAATATACGAAAACAAATGTAAAATAGGAGAATTTCTCACGAAGTTTCTCGGCCCAGAGCAAAACTGACGGATATATCAATCTAAAAAAAATTATAAACACTACACGCCTATAACTAGGCAAACATGTGGATATTTAGATGAAAAAGTTCAATTTTTGACCAAAAAAAGTAATCGTTTCTCTAAATAAATGTTATTCCAAAGACACTGTAAAATTTCGACTAAAAGTGTTAAAAATTGTGTGAGCTACATATACAGGCTAAAATGAAAAATCGTGATCGGTTTAAACTTCTAAAATGTTCGAATACTCTTTTTTATTCTGTTTCGTCGCAGACTTTATACTCAAAAGTACACTTCATCTTTGGCGGTGTTCATAAAGAGCGAAATGCATCTAAAACACTTAATTTTTCATACGTTTATGTCTATCTTCATAACATGCATACACAAATTTTTTCTTTCACTTAATGCACGACTTTTTCCATATCTTTGACGTTTTTGCAAGCCTGAGAACAAAAACATATTCATCTTTCTATAATAAAAATTGTATTTTCCTTTCCGCTTATTGCAGTTATATGCGATCAATAAATCCCTATCAGATTATTTCAATGGCGCAACAGAGCTTTTAAAATAGTATCAGAGAGAAGCGCAAGTGTTCAAATTTGCAGAAGTTTTGATCATAAATAATAAGTAAACTCGACTCTCTCAAACACGTGCTTGAAAATGGAATAAAATAAAAAGAAAACGGAAGCAGAGGTAGGTTTTGTGACGTCAGTTGATAGAATCTATGCCTTGCAATAAAGACGATTATTGTGCCGTGTTTACAACTGAAGCTGTACAGATTTATCGTGCAGGAACTTTCGCTTCTGCGTCTGCATCGACGGCCTATAAGCCCTCAATCCAGTTCTGATTCTTAATCGTAATACTTCTTCATTTATATTTTTAATGCATATATTTAATACATATATATACCAATTAAACGTTGTCTTGGTCGGGCTTTTGTTACTAGTGCTCCCTTTCTTTAATTGTTTTATACAATTATTTATTAAAACAAATAAATAAAATTTCGCAAGTTAATTTGGTACTTTTACATCGAAATGCTATATAAATCCATCTTTCCCAACATGTTATCATGTTTGAAACTAGATTTTTATAAGTGCTTTCACTTTCAATATTCCCGGAGCGCTACTAGCTTAGGCTTAAGAAAGAATGAAGAATATAATTTCAAGCTTTTTATTTCTTCGGAAACATTTAGTGAGATACTGTGGTTAGGATGTACCGAAATATAAATGAATACACTTCAGTAGTCATCCTGCATTTAAAACTAAGGAAGTTTTTGTGTTAGCATGGTCTTTCAATTCTATTTTTATTATTATATCAAAACCCTGATACTTTTCTGTAGTTATAGTGATATTAAATGATTTGGTTCCGATATTCACTTAGTAAGCTTTGGAGATATGGTTTAGACGCAGTTGAAAGCTGTCGTCTATTATTTCCAAGAGGATTACATTTTTGCTGAAATCGACTAATATGCATAAAAAATTAAATGTTTTCTTTTTGTTAGTATACACATACGGTACCTTTTGGTATATTATTAAGTTTCGAGGATTTCGTATTTAATTCGAATTCGATTTCCCGTTCAATTCCTATTTAATTGGAAAAAAGGTACTGTTGAAATCAATTGCTGCCAGGGATTGTATTTCATCGACAAGGTCAAGTGAGTACTAGTTCAGGCGCTTTAAGTGCCGTGGTTTTGGCAAGGTTGGTTTGGAAACCCTGTTCAACGTGCCAAAAATAAAACTGCTTCTATTATTATGACGATTCCAAACTATAGATCAATTGTTTAAACAATATATAAATACTGTTCCATTTTATTTTATTATACCTTTACCTGACGTTAGTAGCAATTTCTTTGCGGCAAACAACCACTTCATGTAACGTTTTAGTTCTCCCAACACTATATGACAATAAAAGCAAAACAAGGGAGACGTTTCTGAGAAACTACGTCTTAGTAGACTAAAGTAAACTTAATACATCTTAGCTAAACTTCTGCAAAATGCTAAAGTAAAAAAATACTTAAATCTAAGCCCAATTCGAGATCTTCAAGAGGAAAAAAATTAATCAATTACAGATTTTCACACTTATTAGAGTTGAACAAAGTTTTGAGAATGAATCGTCAGCTGTTATTGATTTCAACCGAGCATAAGAGCAATGAAAGAATGAGGATAAATGATATATATATAAAATGATACAATACTTTTATCGCTTACAAATGACGCCATTGAAAACAAATTAGTTGTTATGAATTTAAATTTAAAGTAATTACCACCACTTTTTCAATAATAGAAAATCTAACCAATGCTCTTACGAAACACTCCAACCCGCTTCCAAATGAACCCATTTAATGTATATTATACATGGAAAATCAGTATTAACAAAGGGTCAAATACAATTTCCGCTGCCGAATTGTCGATAAATCGTTGTTAGAGTACATCCAATTACCACGTAAACTTTTATGAGAACCTCGATGTTTTTTGTCGCCATACTTATTTATGTTTCATTCGTAGAGATTTAAATTGGTAGTAGAGATACTATTCTGAAAATAATAGGTCTGATTGTGAATGTTTATGAAGCTATTTGAGAAATCAGTATTATCATAAACATACCGATTAAAAGCTATAATACATTCTATGATGTCAATTAAATCATCGATTACAGTAGCTAGTAAATTAGCTTCGACACTAAAAAGAAAATGTGTCCCTGAACACATCAAGAATTTTTATAGTTTGATAACTCATCTTTGTTTCGCTTAAGAAACTTTATATAAAAACTGCAACGGATTTGACCTCTAATAATGTTGAAAAACTTAAAATTCTTTAGACTTATTTTCCAGCAGGTCGCAATGTTAAGGATTGAATCAAAATATTATTAATACTACGGGTGTGCAGCGAGCATTTTAAAAGAGTCATGGAGAGTCATAAAGTTCGTATTGATTGCTAGTCAGGCTGAATATTAAGAAAGGAATATATAATCTTATTTAAAACTTCGCAATTTAAACGAAACTAGTCGGCTTAATTCCGATCGGGAATTTGAAAGTTACGTTCATCACGCTTGTAAAAGAGCACTTTTACGGTGCATAGACGTTTCTTATATCAATGCATTTCAGTATCGTTTAACTTACGGACAAAGTGGTACAATTTTTTTTTGGATATAACTGCATGTCCTCAACAAATGTCTTTCTATATGTTTATGATAACGTCTGTGATAGCATCCTTTAGGGATGAAATAATATTGTGGATATATTTACTGGTCTCCTGCTCAACTACGTTCCGTACGTTTTAATTCAGAGGAGTTCGATCGCGAGAGCTGCGTGGTTGTAAATTTGAAGTAATATAATTCAGACGTTTCGGCTATCCGATTTGATGTCGTCATAGCTTTGGATAAAGAGTGTTCCTGCAATGTGTATGCAATGTGGCGTATGGTATACTATAAGCCAAAAGCTAAGAACGAAAGCAGATATGTTTCTTCCATATTACCGTGCTTGTTACACTCCACAAGAAAATTGTAAAAAGTTTATAGAAGCGTCATAGCAAGTAAAATTGAATAGCGAAAATAATAAACGTCAAAATATGTTTTAAAATATCTACAGTTATTACTGCTTCAATTCTTACATTCGCCGGCGCGATATTTGTCCTTTAAAAAAATCAATGCCTCAAAATATACGAACCTTTAACTGTACAAAATGAAGAAATCGGATAGTTTCTCCAAAGGAATACAAAGCGACAATTTTGTAACGAAAGATATGGAATAGCAGTAAGAAAAAGATTGGTTGTGTAAAAGCAAACAATTGCAGTCAGCCCTGTTTTGACGGATTATTATACAGCATTTCTGAAAGAACAAAGCAGATATCTTCTGGACATTTTCCAGTGTAACTAAGAACACAAATACAGGCAACAGTATCTGTTGAAGATTTATTTATAATAAAATATACCTGCCTATATATAAAGTCAAGTGGACGTTATAGATACAATACTCAAAAGTCTACATATTTTACCTATACACGTACCAACACCTAATACAATATATGCATATATAAATACTAGCAAAAAAATATATATATTTGTTATTTAAAATATATGCATACAAACATATATGAATATAAGTATATGTACACTGAATATATATTCAAACATGGACTTAATTGATTAAAGCATACATGAATGATTGCATGTATATGCAATATGTGCATGTGTGTATGCTTTATCTTGTATACTTTAATCAGTTAATGTGTATGAACGATGATTGTGCATACACGCACGGATGTGTAAATGCTAACACTCCCAAACTTATCCATCTACATGTGTAGACATATGTATATTTGCGATGGTTATGTGCTTATTCTTACAGTCAGCCAGTTAATGAGGCAGTGGCAATTGTCGTCATCCAATCAATAAGCTGCTGTTGTTGTGGGTGAAATGAGAGGAACTCATTGCATGTGTGCGTGTAGAATGACATGCTAATCAGCTTTCACAGTTTGCTGATGATATTTAGTACCGACGCTTTCATACTCTGTAGTATTTGCACTTAGAGTAAACTGAATGTGCATGTATAAGGAAAAATGAGTTACTTTTGTATGCGAAAAACAAATATATATATATACATATATATATATATATATATGTATGTATGTATATATATGTATGTATGTATGTATGTATGTATGTATGTATGTATGTATGTATACATATATATATTTATATATATATATAATAATAATAACGCGTTCATGTAACATACTGATGATGATAACAGCAGTGTCTGACAGTCGTCACGCCCACTTTTCCCCAGCCAACCATTCAAACAAAGTAAAATGCACAACAACACAATAGTAATGAATAAAAAATCATTAAAAAATACATATATGGTAAATGCGAAGCCATGACTGCAGAGGCACAATAGTAGCACCAACATCGCATAATCAATACTGTATTGTTTACACCTTATCCCGAACACTACCCCAACCAAAGGCCATTGTAAAAACAACAATAACATTGCAAAAATTGCACGGCAAATTTATTAACACAGAATTCTCTAAAAAGTTCAACTCAAACCCAACGTTGGCATATGGATTCAAATCTGCTCTCCTACAGAGAAAGTCGCCGCTCTCGAATTTACTCTTTTTCTTTTACTCTCTCTCGTCCTCTCTCTCTCCCTCTCTGCTGTTCTCTCATTCTCTCTCTCTCTCTCACTCTCTCCTTCTCTCTTTCTCTTCGTCTCCCTGATTATTTCTCTGGCCAAGTAACACTCAAATACGATTGCTTTTGAATAGCGAAATTATGATGAAAACCACACACTAGCATTTAACGTTAATCGAAATGTAGCAAAGCTTTATATTTCTCTTTGCACATCTGTTATTGTATGGGTTCACTTACGTCTATAAATGTTATACTCATTAAGTTTGTTCGAAACACTCGCTTATCTAAAGCGTTGCCACTGAAGTAGACTGCACCACAAGAACGCATACATGAGTATCGTTCGGTATGTATATTGCTGCTCACAGTATGAATGATGGACTAATTTGATGCAAACGAAAATTTTATACTTCGTATATTTATGTATACATATTTATATATAAAGTATAAAATTTTAAAATTATACATATATATATATATATTCATATATGGATGTACATATATATATATATGTATCTATATGCATATATTTTCGTACATGTCAGATATTTTTTCTGTTTCTAAGCTTCTTTCTGTCCCTTTTTTACTGCCGAAGAATCTTAGTGGCTTTGTCTGCTGCTAGCCTCACTACTTCGGCTGAGAATGATTTCTTATCGGTCCTTAGCTGCCTTTACAGACCTAAAAACAAAAACGTCGTAATGACTAACTATCCATGTAGCGAAGACAGTAAACTCCTTTTAATATATATGTTAGTGTAAATTCTCTGCTGTAATTAAATATAAAATATAGCATTTTTCTGAGTCTTACCAAAATAATTTTAAGTCATTCGTAATTTTTTTATTTATTATATTTTAATATGAGCTAAAATATTGATTTCAATATCAACACAAGAAATTATCTCCACTAAAAAAGTAAAATTATAAAAATATTAATTTGAAAAAAATGTGTAACGATATTTCTTTTACAGCACAGACCAGCAAATGTAATTGTCATAAATATAGAATATATTTTCAAATAGAAACAAAATAAATTTGATTTTCAAATGGATGACGAAAATAGGGAACGAACTGAGAATAAGTCAAAAAGACAAAGACATGTTACCCAGAGTAGGAGTTGTTCTAGATATGAAACCGCCGGAGGACAAAAAGTTCCTTAATTAAATTGATGAATGAGATAACCAAAATTTTTTCTAAAGCTCTTTATTGACGAGTTAAGAGTTACATAATCCTTCGAACAGCTAAAAATTCAATATATTCCTCATTTAGTTTTTATTATAGTTGTAATTGAATTTACCTTTTTGAAACGCTATATTATATTCATTTCTTTTTTAATTTTTATTGCTTTCAGCGCAACTTAGTTTAGTTTAATGTTTCTACTTATTCTCTACAAATGTGGCTAGAGTTCGTTTATATTCATTCTTCATTTTTCTTAATTTTTGTAACTGTACCCTTAAATTATATGAAATAAAAAAGTAGATTAGATACGTGCAAGCATAAGTACAATGACAGGGAGTCTTCTTGATTCTAAAAAGTATTCAATATAATCTTGGCGACTAAATATGAAATATATCATATATAAATGATCTAATCGCAAATAGCAAAAAAATTTTGATCTTCCCGAAAGGTATTTGTTTGACCTTCAATATTTACTTCATCCACTTCGGAGGAGCGTCTTCTTTGATATGATCCAACTCTGCGTATGCAATTTCCAATCGAGAAACCAAAACACAAATCCTCCTTGAGTATCAGCTTAAGCCCATCTTACTCAGTGACCTTCACTTTAATTATTGTTGAAAAATGGTCTCCTTCTCAAATTCCTATATTTTATATTCGTTAAAGTATATATTAAATTTTTTAATCTTCCAGTATAAGAAACCTACGAGCAAAGACAATATGGTCAGAAATGATCGAAGGAATTGAGCAAAATGCTTTCATTTTGCTGTACACGTAATTATGAATGGGAGGGAAGCAAGGTTTTGCTTCTTTTAAACTAAAACTGTCAATATCAGCGTCCAGAAAACGCGCGGGTTCGTCCATTTTGTATACACGCATAGAACTACTCACATCAAACATCTCATTAAAAGTGAAACTTACTTTACCGTAGTGTATGGTGGCTCCCTTAAATGCTCAGCACCTAATTTAACACATGAAAAGAAATTTAGTAATACATTTTCCAATTCAAATTTGAACATTATGATGTAAGACAGTGAGAATATGAAAGGTGAGATTAGAAGTAACCTTGGGTATAAAGTATACTTCTTTATAGGTAATTTTATAACATATGCATAGGGAAGAAAAACTAATTTTCTTCGTGCCATAAGAGTGGTATTAGATTCGGCAGATATGCGTATCGCACTTTTTTATTGTTATCATTCTCATAATATATTATTATTATTAACGATGTTGTGTTCGTTGAGAATACCATTCGTAATCTCTTCCTATACAAACTAGATAAGTTCAAGTCGATTAATTTCACTGCCATCGGAATATTTCTTTTGTGTGAATTTATAGTTTAATATTACTATACTATATAAATCGAATAAATAAAACACGGCGATGGTGAGAAAAAAGTGAGGTAAAAGAAGCTGTGATCTCAGATTGTAAGGAGTACGTCCGATCGACAAGGGCGGAACACTTGTCGATTGAACATTCGCTGTATGCGTGACAACACTCCTGATGAAAGTGTGGTCTAGCGCAATTTAATTCCCGTGTACCAATTTGGTAGTTGCCTTTCTTATATACTAGGCTATGTGGTAGCATTGCACTTACACCCCCATTAGGAGAGAGCTTCATCAGTAATGAAGAAGACTCTTTCTTAAAATATGTTTAAAATGACATTATCTTTGGCAAACGGGGAGAATTTTCGACAAGTCAATTGAAATGGCAAGTATTAATAAAATATTTATTTTTTCGGTGGATGATCGAATTTTTCATTTACATGATCCTCAATCACGCAAAAAGCAATATTTTTCAAATTCTTACAGTGTTTCATTGAATATAGATATGCAGATTAAACAATTTTTTTCGGTTTAAATGTGGACCAGTTACACAGCTGCATTGAGAACACTTAGTGATTATAGCTGCTATGTTGCCACCTTTTTATAATTTTTATATTTATAATTTTGTTGGGACTATTAAAATATGTGGGCAATAAACTCATAGAACATTATTATTTTATATTTTTTATTACCTTTTCTTCCATCCAAAAGAATTGTCAAAAAAAATGATCTTTGTTTTCGTATTTTCAATTGTTTATGCATTAAAATGTGATATATGATTTAAAATACAATACCCAAAAAAGCAGTTTTTAATCAATAGTAATATATAAGAAATTAATACAATAGAGAAAGTTGGAATCATGAATACTTCTATAGAAATGAAACCAATTCCGGGAAGGTACATTAATTAATGTATCTTCTATATATAAGTATATAACTTTATATAAGCTTACGCTTTTATTTGCATTCGGCTTAACTTAAATTAAAACCAATTAGCTTCTAATAAAGAAATGTACTCATACTATACACATGCAGACATCACGTGCAATTTATCCAGTGCTTTGTCATATCCCTCTCCGCATAATTCACAAATACTTATGCATTAAAGAGAATAGAGGAGAATAAAAACTCCCCAAACAAGTAAAGGCAAAGGAGAAGCTTTTCCAACCAATTATGAGTTTTCTCAACTGTTTATGTACATACCACATACTAACACCACCCAAACGGTATCCAACAACCGAACGAGTTAAAAAGCTTTGTCGTTCGTCCATAGCTACGAAGTGGTATGTTTTCTTATTATACATGTTTGTTGTTGCTTGCTTTGTTTCGTGACTGTGTTAATTGCACATCTCTTCGTTTAATAGTAATTAACCAATGACATTCAAGCGTCGGACTCGAATAGAATGTACAGCAGACGGCATTTGTTTCACTCTGCTAGAAAAGATGCTTTTATGTACAACACGACTTAGGCAGGCCATATATACAAAAAACACATAAAGAAGTTCGTAAATACGTAAGCAGTACTTACGTTCTCTTATTTTCCAGCCTGAATTGTTGGGGGTTGCTCTTATATAATTAATGAATCTATGTATATATATATACAAACTGAATAATTTATTAAGGATAAGTATAACATGAAGACGGATCAACTTGAGAGATCCGTCCGATAGACCACGGCATCTGTGTGTTTTACAGAATATACGAGGGAAAGGAAATCATTTACCCAATTATTATCCAAACAATGTAAGCTTCTCGCTGTCAATTAATAATTTTTTTCTTTGAATATTTATTT
This sequence comes from Glossina brevipalpis, assembly GCA_000671755.1. Taxonomy (NCBI): domain Eukaryota; kingdom Metazoa; phylum Arthropoda; class Insecta; order Diptera; family Glossinidae; genus Glossina; species Glossina brevipalpis. The sequence continues at coordinate 817,512 of KK351050.1, read as the reverse complement.
ATTTATGTACAGGTGTATAATTGAGAGGCGTATATCCGTACTGATTGATTTATTATATCTAAGTATATAGAAAGCATGGATTAAATATTGAAGACAATAAAAAGGTGTAATTAATTGTATTTTTCAGTAATAATATTCTGGTTCTTAATATATACATCTACTGATAAGAACCGCGTAATTTAGAACTTTGTGAGAAAAAGAGTAAGATCATCTATCACACACATATTGAATATGTCCATATCTTCCTATTGTTAGGCTTTCAAATTTTGAATTAAAGGGGCTCTGAAAACATAAATAAAAAAGTTCATAAAAGAAAAATATCGATAAGCTAGAAAAACGCAACATGGATAAACCCTGCGAAAAACTTAAAGGTTTATTATAGATAAAAACAAAACCTTTCCTGGTATTTTTGCCATTATTATATGTTTATTTCAGGTTTGAAGCCATTATCCCCCTTTAAAATAGACTCAAAAATTAGCAAACAAGGAACGCAGGAAGGAAGGAAAGGCCAATTACTGAAGTTACCACTAGAGCTAATAGGTAACTCATTCACAATTCAGTGTAATTATCAAAATCCTCCGCATCATATAATAGTGATGTCTTTGTTGTGTTCGATGTAAAACTCGGATAAATAAATCGGCAAGAACGCTGAAGGACTCATACATAACTAACATTTCGAACTTGGCCTAACTGTGGCTAGATATATGATTTCTACTACCATCAAGCTAACTTGCGACGGCTGATGCTCATTTTTTTCGGCTAAAACATTCGTATCATCAGTAACGGATAATTGGCTAACCTTCAAAAATAGACAAAATTATTACAAAAATCGCACAAAAATAGACAATAAAAACATAAAATCGAAACGAAAAAATAAATCACGATTTATGTTATAAACAAGTACAAGAATTATATTCAAATGTGTGTGTGAATCTTGCATATCCACCAGCACGAAAAACTCGAGCATGACTGATTTTTTCCATTTTTATTGAATACATCAGGAAATTTTTATTGCAGTTTGTGGGCAATTAGGAAAAAGGCTCAGAGAGCAAAAATGTTATTTATGTTGCACCAGTGAATGTTCCTCAGGCATTATTTAAACGGACAGACGAACATGCTTAAATCGATTCAAAATCGCATACTGATCGAGAATATATACATATTTAATAGCCTCTATAAAACTTCTTTCTACATAATGATTTGTCTGGTTTATAGTTTTCTGGTCTTAGAAGTAAAACCAAATACGGATATAGACGCTTATAGAAATACCCCACATTAGCACGAATGTTTGCAATAAACATACGGAGTAGATCCCAACGTTTAGCTATTAATTAATCCTAAGAAGAACCTAAAAAGAAACCTGCGTTCATTTAATGAATGATTAAATATTCTTTATATAATAAATTGGTTATCATTTTTACCTTATAAAGGGAAAAATTTTATTTGTTATTTTTTTAGTTTAATAAGTCATTCAAACCTGTCTGTACTGCGAGTCCAATCCAACAAAAAACCACCAAAAAACGAAAAGTAGTACTTTTAATTCTAACTGCTCTTCTGACTTCCAAATAAAATCGAACAGAAGTCGGTGAAAAAATATATAATATATATATATATATATATATGTGTAATATACATAATAATAATAATAATGATAATAATAATAATAATAATAATAATGATAATAGTAATAATAATAATAATAGTAATAATAATAATAATGATAATAATGATAATAATACTAATAATAATAATGATAGTAATAATGATAATAATAATGATAATAATAATAATAATGGTAATAATAATAATAATAATAATGATAATAATAATGATAATAATACTAATAATAATAATAATAATAATAATAATGATAATAATAATAATGATAATAATAATAATAATAATAATAATAATAATAATAATAATAATAATAATGATAATAATAATAATGATAATAATAATAATAATAATAATAATAATAACAATAATAATAATAATAATGATAATACAACTAATAATG
>KK351050.1:718525-813525 GCA_000671755.1 Glossina brevipalpis | reverse complement strand
AATATGAGCGATGGTTTTCTAAGGAGTTACAGTATTTGGTCGTTCCGAAGATTTACCTCTACTCAAGCTTTAATAATAATTTCAGCGACGTAAGTGTTAATCAGTGCATACAACGGTCAATATATCTTGAAATGGTGTAGGCGTATTATGTTTTAAAAATAAATAGATAACGACGGGCCGATCTCAATTTTTCTCATTTTCACAAATCACTCATATCGACTCATTTGGACGATTGTTAAACAATAGTTGCGCATCCAATTCCAGTGAGTACTTATCAGCCCGTGGGTACGCCCCGTGCAAACATTACTGACATGTTCTACATTATCCGAAAACCTTGTAAAATGAAGTGACGAAATAAATGTGGCTTAAGAAATCTGTAAAATTTATTGAAAGTTGTAAGAGCTCCGATTTACATACAAATACGAAATATATAATTATACATTTTTACTAATGAATCATCTTTAATGTGTGATAAGTTTTGTTTATATTATTATATATTTATAATGTTTAAGAGATCAGGTGTCGAAGAATCTCTATTACTTTTCTACGAATCCACGAGATTTCGAAATTGTAATAGAATCTAAGAAAAAAATTTGATTGTCTATTTAAAGTCAGTCTAAAAAGTTATTGATAACAGCTAAGAAAATCATATTTGGCTGTGCCGAATCTTTCATACCAACCACCTTCATCTCAAAAAAAGGGGAAAATCTACACTTTAATAGGTAAGCGTGGTAGATTTTTTCTTTTTTAATGGAATACTGTGGAAAACAGCCAGCTCAAAACAACCAGAAAACAAACATGCTTTCAGCTTATATTGTAGGTGTGGCCTGCGATCAATTTAGTCCATTTTCAGAAATACGTAACTTCCAAATTTTTATACTCACTATCGACGGTGGGGGATATATTAATTTTTTCTTTTTGTTTGTAGTCCCCAGAAGGAAACTTCAGAGATCCCACATAATATATATATTCCTTATCAGCAACACATTTAGAATCGATTTAAGCATGTCCGTCTGTCCGTCCGATTAATGCCTGTTGTAAACATTCTCCTGGCGGTAAAAATGAAAATATCAGCTTCGAATTTTGCAGAAACATTGAAAGTTCTTTCACATACGTTACTATTGAAAATGACCCAAATCTACCACAGGCCGCGCCTACAGTAAAAAAAAATCTGAAAACACTTTTGTTTTCTGTTTATTTTGCTCAGTGGTCATAGGCTGCAAAATAAAAAGCTCTATAGTATTTCAGAAAAATAGAATAATCCGCCACGACTACCTATTACAATTTATTTTTTCCCAGTTTTTAAGATAAAGATAATGGGTATAAAAGATTCGGCATAGCCGAATATAATTTCTTTGCTTGTTAAGCTTGAGACTAGATTCCCAGGACAGTGTAAAGCTTTAACGCCGATGGACAACCACTTAATAACCTACAAGACTTCATCTTATGAAATTCTTCACCCTATATGGGTCATCAAATATGAAAAATGAGATCGTGCTGCCATATAAAGACTTAATTTTCGAGAAAACATTTATATGGCCGAATATCAGAGAAATACACTACATTTTTGAGGATAACCCTAGATGTTTAAAGTTTTGAAAATCGAAGGGAGATATATTTTCGATTCCAAACTTTCTCTAAAAACTTGTATGTCTTTACTTGAATTTCTTGATAATTCTATGGCTCATATGGTTATAGTTGGGGCTAATAATAGAAAGTGGGAAAGAGAAGAAGGCATAAAAAGAAACAGAGTGACGGCTGATTTTTATATGAGAGAGAAAGAGAGATGTGGAGAGGGACATAGAGAAGGAAACCAGATATTTGTTTAAGATAACAACATTTTTCGCACAAGTGTAATTATCTAATACACCTTGTATGTGGTCAACAAAAGTCAAGTGTTCATTGGCAGTATTTTACGTAAATAGCGACAAAAATGATGACAACACCAACCCTCAATCGTTTTTGTTTGCACACAAAGCGAAGCACGAAGCTATGACAGGCATTTAGTTAATTGAATCGTCACCCTTAATTAAGAATAAATACCTACATGTACACATACAGTCTCATGCAAGTTATCATGTGTACAGTTATTTCGCATCATATACCATACCTCATATACAGTAAACGACTAGTTATTGGGTTGTGTTGGTTAGTTGTTTGGCCAGTCAACGTACCAGGCAGATTAATATAATCATTTACGGAGCCATAAACACTACCAAGGGTGACATATCTTGCGAATAATTGCCTATCTCAATGTAACCAATTAACACAAATTGTTGTGACGTACAAAAATTTAGAAAATTTTCCAGAAATATAAATTTACGAACATACATTCACCGCGAACTCATAAGCACTTAGCACTTAGATATGCACGTTTCTACTTGAAGCGTCTATATCGCAAAATACCGAATGGTAGAAAGCGTCTAATCTAGATTTGAGACGATCACTATAGCTAAAGTTCAAGTCAATAGTCAAATAAGTAAGGAATATTTCACTCATGAAATAGCCGCAGTTTCATGGGAAAATTAAGGATGAAAATTACCGGTTTCTAGACCTTAACATTTGAGGCATATACTTGCAAGAACCAGAATTAGAAATTAATATATTCTTGAAAGAAAGATTTTTTTGGAAAGATTTATTTTTCCAGAAATAAAGAATAAACAAAAATTAAACTTTTTTTTCCGTGTTAATAAATTTCATATTCAAAATTAAATATAAAGCAGATCCATAGAAAAAAGGTCCTTAAAAATTAATTTGTAAAACGAATCGAAAGTTTCCACATTTGCGTCGCCTATATGAAGCTAATCCGTTGGACACCGTTGTATACTCAATTAATTGCCGCAACAAGTTGATAGCAGATAGAAGGTAGGCGGCTTACTAATTTTAAATAAAAAAAGTGAAATATAAAATACTTGAGGTTTTCGTCATTTTTCATTGTTAAATCCAAGATTGACTAACCGCAAAAGAATTTTGCATTAACATATAGTATCCATAATTTCTCGGCAGAAAACGAGTACAGGATGTCTATATCAATCCTTTTTCTTTTTTTTAATTGCTCTCTTTTTTTGACACATTCTATCTAGATCTTGCACATTAATATCCTTTTCTTGATCCTGTCAGAAAAAAATCAATGAAAAGGAATATTAAACATTAAAAAGGATTACTGGTTTAAAAAACGCTACAGGTATCGAAAAGAATTTTATACATATCTATATTTTCCAACAGACAAACTTTTGTAAAGAGGAATATAAAAAAGTTGAAAAGATTTGGAAAAATGGCACAGATAGCAAAAGAGAAATATGATATTCTTTAAACATGAATGCCTTCCTACTTAGTATTATAAATTGAGAACATCAAAACATTTGATCGATGTCAAATATGTCTGGTTTTCTCTTTTCATTTGGGAAATAGTGCTCTACTTTGAAACGTTGAAGAAGTCTGAAAATTATACAGCCATCATGAGATCGTAATTCTACTATTGATCTCGATAATTCAGCTCATACTCATACAAATTCATATTTATGACCAACTAACTCTACTTTTGGATCCCATACATAATTTGTAGTTTTTAACAAAATTGTCACTTGAAAAATATACAAAGGGTTTCTAATCGTGCTTGAGATAATTTTTGTACGATCTGAAAAGTACTTTGCAATTAAAATAGAATCTTCACACCAACTTACCTTAAGAACAGTAACGGAGGTTTGCTGACTAGGATGTACGTACGTCTTGCAATACATGTGTCTTAAACGCATCAGAAAGAGTTAATAAACGCATGAATAAACTCATGTTAACAACTAAGCAAAAATCGAAGCAATTTATATTTTGAGGAACCAAGAATTAAGATCTGAGGCATAAGCAAAAAAAAAAAAAAAAAAAAGAAAGAAACGCACAAGAAATTCCGAACGCACGGTTCATAAAATTTGAATCGTTGATTAAGCCTTTTTTTTATTATTATTTGGATACTTTTAATAATCTTGAGTTTATTGAGGTTATTTATCTACTTATTTACAAATTTCTAATCTTTTTTGTACTGATTTCGTTAAAAGTTATTTAGGAATTCTCTTTTTTTGCAATTCATGTTTCACACGATTGTTGGTTTTATTTGTAAACTTATAAAATACTTTGTATTTAATATATAGGAACTTTAGGTTGTTGCTGGTTTATAACATATGTTCTTGGTGTATTGAATGTATGTTGCTGTTGACAATGGCATTGAGATTTAGGCCACAATAGAGATCACCTTAGTTTTTTGTATATATATATATATATATATATATTATATATATGTATATTATATATATATATATATATATATACATATACATATACATATATATATATATATATATATGCATATACATACGCGTTTATGTATGTGTGTGCACATATATATAGATAACACAAATAAGGGAAAACTTTACAAATATCTTAAATATCTGCTTATTACTACACGTTCATTTTATTTTATTTCTACGCTGCTTTAATATGCACAATCATCATCTCTTTCACCATTCCGATTCATTGCAATTTCGTTACTTGCGGTTTCTACGAGTTCTGTTTCTCACCGTTCAGTTTAACCGGCGTCACTCACTCACTATAAGAAGAAACATTTCTCCATACACAAACGCGTGGCTGCACACAAAGTTTACCAATTAAGTGCTGTTAATATTATCGCAATTGCACTAGCGTTGTTGAAACATTTAACTACTTATGTACGCACACAATGAAACATGTGTTTATATAATGACGTGCGTGCGCGAGATTCAGTGCTTTACTAGTTGACAAGACATATTTGCCAATGTCAAATATTATAAGTTCTCACATGTGTTCTTAAATTTAGTCCTGCTTTATATTTAACAATTTGACGATTTGAAAAACTAAACTGTTTATAAATATTTCCTTTCAGAAAAAGACAAAAATCATAATATTATAAAGATGTATAGCACACACACGTTATTTACGCACTAATGATAGTAAATCTGAAAGAAATGTGTACAAAAACGGCTCCACATATATACCTACCAATCACATAAACAATAAACAACAATAGCGATAAAATGCAATAAAATGAAACCAAAATATCGCAACTAAAATACCTTTTCGTGAGACTATATAGAAAAAGATTTTACTCTTTGTTACGTTTTTTGCATTGCTTTGTTATTGTACACAAACAAACACAAACGTCATCATTATCGTCTTGATAATGTGAAGAAACTGAAAGATATCGCTCATATAGAAAAAGAGTGTTAACAGTATTAAAAAAGGGGTAGGAGTTCGTGAAAGCCTTAATTTTTTTAATGAAAGCAGAAGAATGAGCGAATAATTGAAATAGAAAAGAGTTCAACAATTAGGTACGCTGCTTTTTCGATTCGCTCTTGCTCATAAGGCAAAATATTTAATTTTTTATACTACGTTATAAAATGGTTTGTAATGTTCACAAAATAAACACAAGGCATTATGCAAATACATTAATTACGCGCTCGCGTCTGCAGAGCTAACACTGTTTTTCTCATTTTATTTGCATTATTTGCACCACTCATTTTCTTTAAAATACTCAATTTTTTTTAGGGTGAGTATATATGGGTATATATGAGTGGTTTGTATGCAACACACATTTACGACGTCATCGTTGCCTTCTCATCCGTGTTCCGGTCAACAGTAGAAGTATGTGTTGATGATCGTTATTTAGTATGATGGTCTATTAACTTGGAACATACTGAGGGAAGTGGAGAGAACAGTACTGCCTTAGCAGCGCGTGTTGGCAGATGTTTGCACTGCAAATATGGGCATACATACAGTCGCTTTAAATGGATTAGTTGAAAAAGAGAGAGAGAGACTCATATATGTATATATATTTATATATATACATATGTCTGTAAACTAGACGAAAGAATGAGTTCAAGATGATGATGCTTTTATAGATATTAGGAACTAACATTTTATTTCTAATTGAAAACCCGACGGCGCTGCAATTTAATTGCACGATTATTAAATGAAATAAGCAAAAATATAGAAAAAAATCAAATAAAAAATGTACAAATCCGTTAATTAAAAAGCAAACAGTATTTTTCGGCAGAAGAACGATGTAACCCTCTTTCCAATCTCACGCTTTAATTTCGTCTCATATTTTTTCGTTAACAAAAAAGATCAGAACTGTTAGATGTTCGTTTTTCTATTTTCAAATATAACAATCAAATTGGCTCAAATTCGATTAGAAAATTGATCCTAGGCAAAGCGGATGTAATCTGCCTACGAGTACAGAAAGAAATAAACCTTTTTAAGTATTTTTAACGGTGGTTTATGACCCACAGGTTTAGATTTTGCATACAAAACCGGTATCAACCATCATGATGATGTGGAAATATTTGCGCAAAATGGTATAGAAAGCTGTAGTTACATTTTGTTCTGATTACAGTTCAATACATGTGAATTGCTTTTCATTGTTTGGATGAAGCGACATTTGGATATTTGCTAATTCAATGCTCACTGAAGCATGACGTAGACTCAGTTTTTCCTCTGCCCTTTTGATTGAAGGGTTCTAGTTTATTAACTGTAAGTATCAGAAAATATGCTTTTTATATTTTTTGAGATCATTTTTTTTCCTTTTTTTTAAAAAATCAGCTCGTTATTAAAGTGTAAAAGACCTCAATGAAATCAATGCAGTACTCATTACCATTAAGGTGGTTGAGACAATGCAACTTGCGATGTAAGACCTTGCTCCTAATCGTAAGCCAGATTCTCAAACTTCAAGTATATTAACGAAAAAGAAAGCATATTACATGTCACAGTGTTATAAGATAACAGCAAAAGTGCTAATGTAATTGGAAAAGTCTTATGGTCTTACTGCCGAAATGAAATTGAATTAATATAAATTTATAGAGCGTTATCTGTTTGCAAAGCCTGGTTTCACCTAAACAAGTCATAAAGTGAAGCTTTCATATTAGTGTCGAAATGGAGCTTTCAAGTGAGTGTCAGCAGTCTTACAAAGTCATTACTGCGTCAAGCATGAGCTCGATATACATCTAGAAAATTATATGTGGCTGTGGTCGAATGTTTTATGTAAATCATTTCCATCTTAAAGAGAAAACTAGGAAGTTTTTATCGTTGCATCTGCTGTAGTTTTTGAGTAAGAAACCCGTTTTCTTTGTTTTTGAAAAAAAAGGTATTTAAAATATGTTGTTCTATAAACGCGCCCTTTGATCGATTTGGTTCATTTCCAATACCAATTTGCGCTTAACTTAATTTCTACTTATCTTAATTTTTTTTACGACCAAGGGTATGCTTACTATACAAAGATTGGCAGACGGAAATGCTTAGATCCACGCAGATTTTAATATTAACCAAGCTCTGAAGCTTTCTTCTGGATATTACAAACGTTTTTACAAATCGAACATACCCCAATCTTTCGGTAGTGGGTATCAGAATAGAAACATTGATCGCCTGTTCATATTTATCAAAACGTTCGGTTGTACCTATTAGTGAAAGAGGGAAATTGTTTATGTTATCCACATACTATAAATTGAAAACCATTACACATATTTTTACAGGCTCGTCAAGAATATTGGTTGACAGTAAAAGATAAAAACAAAAGAATAGTAAAAGTTCGATATTCGCCATCAATTGCATTTTCACACAAAAAGGCAGTTGAATTATTTTTTATTACGTATTGGATTATTTGCCTTAGACTTTTACTTAGAATGCCTACATATCTACATAACAAAAATCTTTGGATCATGGAGATGAGATTTATAAAGTGATCAAAAGAATCTTTTAATGAATAAGAGGTTACATCCGAGTATAAAATGTTGAATCTTATATTTAACAACCGAACTATTGACTAACAAATATGTTTTTGTTTTGAGTTTTCCAATGAGTAAGACTGAAATGATAAATTTCTTATGGAATTGTACTTTTTTCTACCTATAAGGGAAAAGCATCTATACATTTTTCGGGAAAGAATGTGCTTTTATTGGTTTTATAATTGCTTCGAATACTTTAAAGCGAATGAGAATAAGTCCATTACCTGTAAGAAATTTTCGTGTTCAAATTTCGAGCGCTTCTTCAAATGCTCTGAAAAGACTTGCGGTGTTGAATGAATCCCCACTGGGATGTTACCGCCTAATGTCTTACATATCGGTTTTTCTCTCTCCTCTCATACACTGAAAGATGTCTGTAAAAAGTTGTGATGTTCATTTAAAGGTATTTCCAAACTCAAATTAAGACGACCCTTTATTAGATATGAGGTTGAGATCGATTTGAAATAAGTCAGTGCTTTTGCTAAGAAAATAAAACTCTGTGATAAGACTTTTAATGTTAACTATGAATTCGACTATAGAATTACATAATTTCCTGTCGGTTTTCTGTCATTTCACAACAGATGCCGTGTACTTTCGAGAAAAGAGAATGGGAAGGAGTATTTGAATTTAAAAGCGAATTTTTATGGACGCGGGATAAAAAAGTTAATTGTAAAAATTAATAATAAATTTATCGTGATAAAAACAAATGCCTAGAAAACATTAAAAAACTTTAAACTTTCTCGGAACACGACTTTTTTAAATGGCATGCAGCAGAACTGCAACAATTTTCATCGGAATTTTTTCGGATATCTGTAAATTGAAATTCTTTCGTGTAACACTAGGCATAGATTGCCGTTTATCGCTTCATTTAAATACTTGCCAATCACACAAAAATTAATATTTTTAAAATCCTTCCACGTTTCACTGCACTTTTTTTTTAGATTCGAGCTTTGATCAGGTAACACTGGGGACTACTTTGGCTCTTAAGTTAAAGATGATTCACGAGAATAGCTCCGGAGCTGCAATTGCTCAATATTATTCAAAAATATTTGTGTTAATACTTAAGCGTATGCTTAACAACCTCCTCGAATATTATTATTCTGTTATCTTGCTTTCCATTCGAAAAATATTATTAAAAAGAAGTTTTCTTTAGATATAGTAGTTTCTCCCTTTAGAAGCTCTAATATTCAATTTAGGAACCCCATCCTAATTTTTTTTGGAGAATGTTATTCGCGTAAAATTAATAGGAGATAAGCATCTATACAAAATATTTTTTATTAAATATCAGTAATATATCGCATTTATTGCATACATCCGGAAGTGATTGCTTTTTGCACGTTTTTATCTTAAATTTCTTATTTTTTTTTATTCTATGATTATAGAGGTTCAGACCTAATTGGAACTTTTCGATGGATTTGCGATTATGTCTTACACCTTTCTTTAATCTAGGACAACTAGTAGTATCAAATATTCGTAATAAGGTTTAAAGGAATTAACGCGGGAAAGCAGCGTCATAACGAAAAAAGTGTACCAGAAAGTTATTATAAAAATTCACTAAAAAGATTTTAAAAGAAGCTTGAACCTATGCCTATGCACGCTTATGCATTTTTAATCCGTTTAATATCTATACACTTTTTGAAGGTTTCATGCCATTCCGTAAGTGCAATATTTAGAAGAGAAGAAGGTAGCGTCGATACATAATTATTTCAGCAAAACCTTTTTTTTTTATCAAATATCTTATGTTGCTAAGGTAATGCATTCATTATTGTTTCCATTGACACATTCATTCTTAAATTTTCGATCACATGTAATTATTTATTTTTTTACTCTATAGTTATCGGTGCATTGGATTTTTAAATGTGCTTTAATCCTCCTTTAGTCCTTTAGTCCGGGATAAGTAGTCGTAGTAGCCGTAGTGACACACACCGCTTATTGGGAAGTTCGTAAAAAGTTTCAAAGGAATCGTGAGATAAGGTAGTGTTAGCGTTATAGCGCAAAAGAGTTTCGTTAAGTGATTAAATATGTTAATAAAAGAACTTAAACAATTTAAATCGGTACCGGCAATTTTGATTCGTTCCACGCTTATGCTTTTTTAATTCGTGTAGTTTGTATTTACTTTTCGGCGTTTTAATGCTACATATGTGTAATGCATATGTAAATATTATCTTTACAAGCACTGAATAAAATACTTTAAACCATTCACGGGCTTTTTTCAAAATAATAAATTGTAACATAATAGTTATAGTCCCGAAATAGTATATTAAGTCGGCACCACCGTGTGGATGAGATCGTCATATATCGTGGTACGATTATCCGTTTACAACATATGATGAACGTTATTTGTTATATAATTATAAGCGATCGCACAAACTTAATGAAAAACAAATGTACAACAAACCTCCAGCGAATATGTATAATCTTGAAGCAGACACATACGTACACAAAACGAACGAACGCGCGCCCTACGACGTTTTAACGTTCACCGCCGTTTTGATACTATTGTATATAATATATAAAATCTTTTTTCTCACTCTGCATTTAAAAAAAAGAAGAAAAACAAAATTACACGCACAATACACAGGCACATGCCCGTAAATAATCCACACAAACACAATTATACATACAGGACAAGTAGATTCTTTTTTCTTTCTTCGAAACAAAACAAAACGAAAAGGAACGAAAAAACCAAAAACCCATTCCGGGTGATAACCGTACTCAGCTGAGTATTCACAAATACTCACATATCGAAATATATACTCATATATCGAAACTTTTGTATTACTATGCAACGCAGTTAACGCTGACTGCTCTCTTTGCTTTACACCCAAATCAACTCATCTTACCAAGCAATATTGATTATAGTTACTTTAACTACATTAGGTTCATGGAAATATTGGTTCGTTCATTTACGCGTTTACGGTATTATGCTACCAATAAGATACCGCTGGAAGTAACCGGCCAAAGTTACTCATTAGGTGTTGTTACTTAAGAATCAAGCAAACGAACTTCAGAGATTGTCTACTCAAAATTTTGAATTTGTGTGATTAAGAGACGCTGAAGGCAACAAAAACCACAGCAATCGTAATTAAAGGAAATAGTAAAATTTAAAGAACTGCATAGAGGGAACTTCTAAAATATCCAGTCAATAGTCTGCTATAAGCAAATTTTTTTTTGTAAAACTCAATTTCACTGCTGAGCTAGGCAGACGCGTTAGACTCTTAGTCAGAAGAGTGGGTTATCTCCAAGTATTAGGTTGTCAAAAAATAATTTTTTCGTAATATAAATATGGAGTGTTTCGACTATCGAGCATAAATATGAATATATATTTAATACATATATAATTAATAAAAAGACGACTTGTAGGTATTTTTATGTTACTGGTTGCGTAGTGCATGATTAAAGTATATATTATATCGAAAAGATACATGGACGGACAGTTTAGCAAAATGTAAGCAACAAACTTTGCTTTACAATTTTTATATCTTCTGAGCAGCTAACTGCAACTCATACATGCAACTTTATACCAGGACTTAGGTCAGGGTGTTACTACGTTAAAGTATGAACATACGTAAGCACACAACATAACATCCTTCTTGAATTTGAAAGAATCTGCATAAACGGTGAGACGTATTTTGCTCGTACCCTTATTTCAAAGCGAGAAAGTTCAATTCTCTCCTATAACATATTATGTTGGAGCAAGAATCGCTCTGCACGTTCATATATATCACTCAAACACAAGAAATAAAAAACAACAAACAAAAAAAGAAACAGAATACGAAAACAAACAAATAATATATCTAGATGTATATGTAAAGTTTCAGATATAACAACTTAAGAATGCAAAAATTAAAAAAAAGCTACACTGGCATGAAAGTATTAAGTTAGCTGTAGGTGGGGTGGTAGAATTATTTATGAAGTGAGGGATTTGACTGTGTATTAGCTCAGCGCTTTGTTTCGGTTTTACATCTTGAACACATTTCTAATTTGCTAATACTAGTTAGAACTTTTTAAGTAAAAATTTAGTAATGAGGAAACGAGTGCCAAAAGTTCGGTATAAAATATGAAAATAGCCTTCTGTCAAGAGAAGTTGAACAAAAACTGTTGCAGCCATTTGTTTATAATGATTTACTCGTAATAAATGATTGTGATCGTGATTATATACGGGATAGTAAAAATTTTAATTACAAAAAAAATACTTAATTTAAAGCCTAAAATCTTAAACAAATCTTTTGCTTCAATAAAGTGCTCTTCCTGAAGAGAACAATATAAAGCAAGTAATTTGAAATCTATTTTAACTGCCCGCTTAACGCATTTATCCGTATCCGTTCTCAAGGAATGAGACGATAGTCTAAATTAATTTTGGTCTCATATATTCCTTTAATTTAGAAGTTTTATAGATCCAGTTTAGTGGTTAATTTACACTAAAGGGTGATTGCCCGCTCTCATATAACACAGTTTATAACCTAGAAACTTTGAAAAATGATTGCAAGGAACCGATCTATAATAACCAACAACAACAACATAGATGATTCGAAATCTAATGATGGCAAAAACTAAAATCGTTTTTTTCATACACGGATAGATTACAAGAGAGCTTTTCAACTGAAATGTTGCAATAAAATCTTGTCTATGTTTATGTCTTATGCTTATACGGATTATATAGGACGGACTCATAAAGCACGGTAGAGCCATTGTGATTGTGCTCGTATAACAAACTAAAAGAAAAAACAAGGTAAAATTTGCAAGAAAAACACTCTGTAAAAGAAAAGGGGGAAAATATGTTCATACTGATGAGTTATGATACATTACTTATGAAGAAACATTTTTTACAATTTAACGGACACAAAAATTGTTGTCTTGATTATTAAAGAAAGCTGAAAGTGAAAAATTACTTCACATAAACAACTTGTTGAAGACACAAATAATACTCCAAAAGCTCTTTATTTAATTTTGAATTGTCCTCTTAACTATGATGCCGATAATGTAGCACAGCGATCTATTTCTATAAAAATTTTTTTCTGAATCGGAACGGAATGTACATATTTCTATCCTTGCAAGCAACGCGGGGCATGAGCTGTTAGAATGATCTTTCCGACTACATTTAATTTACGGGATACGATACTAGTATTTGGCTTTGCGGATGTATAGGAAATCCGACGGGTAAACCAAGGTGACGAGGTGAGATTGCTCAAACAGTAGAATTCGTAGTA
The DNA here is from genome assembly GCA_000671755.1 of Glossina brevipalpis. Classification (NCBI taxonomy): domain Eukaryota; kingdom Metazoa; phylum Arthropoda; class Insecta; order Diptera; family Glossinidae; genus Glossina; species Glossina brevipalpis. The sequence goes on along the minus strand of KK351050.1, from coordinate 800,516 downwards.
TGTTTTTTGCCTAACCTCTGAATACAGCCCCTCCAAAAGTATTGTAGTGGTTTTGGGGTCCTAAATTGGAAATTTAGCATCGAACCCTCCCTATCGGAGAGTTGGGGAAATATGGTCTCTACACAATTTTCTTATCTGCTATCCCAGGTGTAGTGAGGATCCCCGCCCGATTTACTTCCTGAGGGGCACCGGTTATAGCTTCTATTTAACCCGTGTTTAAGCCGGGCACTGTGAAGGTAAGTGTTCAAAACAGGCACCCATCTGAAATGACAAAAGCGATATTCCTCTACTGTCTGAATAAACTGATAACGTTTATATAAACTTCCCTAGTATGATTTATTTCTCTTTCGAATGCAATATAGCCTTGAGTGCCTTGAGAATATCTATTATTTTTCAATCTATTTGCGTTATGAAGATAACTGGGAAGAAATCAGTTCTTATCTCTTAATTTTACGTTTTGTCTTTAGCATTGCATCCCGTTATTTTACTTAATAAAATTTTCTTAATATTCTTTCCTCTGCTAGCTATCGAACTTCTGCATGAAATAAGTCGTCATAAATAGAACTGGCGGTCGTTTAAAGAAATAATTTAATAATGAAGAAATGGATTTTTTTTCTCATATTCGAAGGGACACATTTTTGATAAAATGTAGTTTTTGACATTAATGAAAAAATTGTGGATCCAAAGCAACTTTATTTTGAAAGGGGGATAAGTCCTAATAATCCGCCTACTCAACTGGGTAATTACAATGAAATAAAGAATTTCCGAACGTGAACATTTTTTCTCAACTACAACTAAAAACCGAGACAATATCAGAAAGAAAAATATATCCAAAAATTGGAGATTGCTGAGATTTGTTTTAAAAGCTTTTTAGGAAACTTTTTATTTTTTAAATTCTTCGATATATAAATGGAGGTAAATTTAAAGGTCAGTTTCTTATTTTTTACTCCAGCAAGGACAAAGCCGAGTACATCGGATTTGTTCTTCATTACACCTGTAAACAGACAATCATCACTTCCATTGCGTATAGTTTCTCGGTTAGAGTAATATTCTGACCAAATTTTCTATTGTCCGTCCGTCCAAATGAATGTCTATCGTTTGTTGTGGGAACGAACGAAAAATTTTAGACAGAATGCTGAAACTTGGTGTAGATAAGTCTAATTGATGGCCACAAGTTAATTTTGGAAAGGAACGAGTTCCGCGTACGAACCAGTCCGTAATATACAATACACAATAGCTAAGAAAATATAATTGTAGATAGATAAGGAAGCAATATTTACCAGGACTTCCGAAAACTTCAAAAATGTAATTTTTTTAAAGCGTGTACGAGATGCTTAGCACAACGAGCTTAGTACAGGGCAATTTGTAAGGTCAGCGTAAAGAAACTTCTAACTGACACGGTAACAATGGGTAACTGAAATTAGGTTTTAGTAAAATCTATTCTCCATATATTTATAACCATAAGTACATTTGATTCGTTTTTAAATGAAAATTTTCCTATTATTTCGCATTATAATCGAAAATGTTTAGAATTTTAAAAGGTTCACTGATGTCTTCAACAGTTTAAAGGATGTATCTGATGTTCCAACAACAGTGAATGACAATTGAGGATGCAGAGATCAAGTTATTTCAAAAGTGTAAGGGACAAAATTGATCTAAAGTTATACTCTGGATTCAGAACACGTTACTGCTAATTCTGATCTATAGTAAAATTAAACTCGTTCACAATGTCTTTACAAGCCGGTGAAATTACATTATTTTAGTATAAGCTTCTTTCATCAATCATTGAAGAAATTTAATAATTGTAAATTGAACTTGATTTCTTTAGTTTCATTTTTCTCGAATTTTGTTACTACTTTACATGTATTTGTGATAAAAAATGTTGCGAAGGCAAAGCGCTCAGTTCTTAAAGTACAATTATGATTGGGTTAATAATTCCGCAAAATCAATAATTAGCCATCGGCAACATATTTGTTAAATACTTTCTTAGTTCTTTATTTCGATTCAAGGAAATTTACGAAAATTGCATGAAAAGAATGTAAGCCAATAAAACGTTTGCATCGGTAGTAACCACGCCTCTACTTAAGTGAAATCAACGCGAAAACAAAATAAATTATTTATTATTAATTAATAGTCAATGAATGCTTTGTCAAAAAACCTTACGGCTGATAATCGGCTTCCAAACACCAAAAAGGAATCCGTCAACGCATTTTACAACCACTCTTTTAATTCAACCAATTTAAATAAAAAGTGCTAAAAACTGTTTCTCATATAGATGTACTAAGATCAAGGCCCGTTTGGTGTCTATCCACCCATTTTAAAAAGTAATTTCTTTTCCATTAATACATAAGATGCTAACATAATCATACATATAACAAGACGGAGCATTTTGCTAGCGGTATGTCCACAGCAAAGAGTCCAGTCAAAGATGAGGATGAAAACGGTAACAAAATTTTGCTTTATTTCTTCTTTGGGTTAGATTTGTACATTACTTGCGTGCAACTTATTTTTTTTAATATATACGTAATGTATAAAATATAATATATAAATAATAGATAATATATGACGCAACGTAGATATCAGAAAATCGCTTCCCACACTAAAATGCCATCGTATATTGAAAAATATGAATAAAATAGGTAAAACTTGCAACCAATTGCACACCAGTACATAAGCTCGAAGGAAAATTTCAAATAATTGACATTTATAACACCATAAATAAAAATAGACCACAGCAATAGAGACAGTAGTAGGACCATTAAAAATAGCAAATCGCTTTCGATATGTATTAACGAACTTAACAACTTAATATGTAGCAAATAAATTAGAAAATATAACGCACTAGAATCTGATGTGTGGTTAAATAAATCGGATTGACGCATTTACACATCTAAAAGTAACAAAGAGTTGTGCAATTTGGGTCTTCTTAACTTGGATACTCAAGACTCGTATCAAGTTGAATACAGTATTCTTTTTTGTTTTTTTAATCATGTCAAATACTATTAACGTAAAGTAGTACATATAAAGTATATATGTCCTTAAATACTATGGCTATTTCAAATAGAGAAATCGATTTAGTTATGTTTTGAGATAAAATTTTTAATTAGGAATAGAAGTTCTTCAACCTACTCCAACTACAAATGAATTATTGAATAAGTTGAGTTGAATGAATTAAGCAGTAAATAATGCTAAGATATGTGTCTTAGAGAGTAGGAAGAGACGCTACTTATGAGGACTAGGCTATGTAAAAAAAAATTTTCGTGAAACTTTAAAATTGCAACCACCTACATTTGTATGACATTTACGGGAATTGGATTTTAATTCGACTGCATATTTGAGGCTGTATATGGAAGCACTGATTCTTCAGCTGTCGTCATAAGAAAGGAATCGCTGCCCGAGCAAACAAAAGGCAACAAGTTGAAACAATTGTTAATCAGAATAGTACATCTCAAGTGCTACCACTTTCCCGTTTTGTGCTGCTAACATTTCCTGGATGGATTTTGCACTATAAACCCGAGCAACAATCTATAAAACTATTTTGCATATTGCAACGGTTTTTTCTTCAGTGATCAATTGCGTCGATAGTTTTTGAGAAAGATTTTCAGCGATAGTTTCATTAAGTTGGAGCAGCTCGTAGTACACTACATTTAATTAGTCCCATCAAATGGTGGTGTTATCGGTATTTTAGTTTATCGTTGTCTTCACTGGCCTGGATCGTAGTTTTGTAAGCCTTTGATATAATGTTAATTTTTATTTGTTAGCACCACACAGCAACACTTTCCTTCAAATTAAGCAGAAAAAAGCCACTTCGTCCGTGTTCTTTTTGGCACAGAATTCGGCTTATGCGCAGCTCCCAAAAATTATGTTGTGTACACCTCGGAGGGATAACTTATGTCGTTGTGTGAAGCTTAAACGTAGCACTTTCGCATGCAGAATTCACAATTTAACAAACATATGCAGATGAAGTAATGCCATCTCTTAGAAAAAGCAATAAGCGCTTGTTTATACGCCTATTAACATAAGGTTCTAAAAAGTTCAAACTAGGAATACTACGCACTCAACAGAAAAGGGAACATCGTACAGATTTATACCTTAATATGTATGTAATATGTAATACGCAAATATATGTAGAATATATATATATATATATATATATATATCCAGACATACGTACACACATACATATATACATGTATATATATATAAAAGTTAACATGGCAGTTTTGGGATCTGAGCTGTTTTCTAAAGCCCACCAATGCGGATTTCATCTCATGAGCGTATTTAACACACGTTTTCACTAACATTAACCAACCAACAACAACCAACCAAAACTAGCCTCTTCCCACACATATTTGCAGCACCCGTCAACCCGAAAACCACCCAACATCACCCAACCCCAACACCACCCAACTCCACCCAACCCAAACACCAACCCAACCCTACCACTCTTCCTGACATTCTCGCGCTCGCTAATAAACTTTCTCAATCGTGTAACTAAGTAATCAAGCCAGAAGGAAGAAGATACGAAATATTTTTGCATCGTTTAGTACATTACGTACGTATCCACACATAAACGTTATAAGAAAAATAATGCCATGGAGCAACTACTGTAACATTTCCTTACCTTGTTTCATATTTTATTTCTTTGATACGTAGGTGTATGCATGTACGTATATATGTTATATATGTATATAATGCCTATGCGTATTTAAACCTACTGGAGAAGCAATTTCTCTCAAACTTTGCATTGAAAAAGGGTTGTTGGCGTCGTTTTTGTCGCAGTTGCTGCTCATCCAATCACATTGTTTAATTTTCACTTTTAATTATTTGTTGCGTTAAAAGGATGTGATTGGCATGATTTCGCCTTGTTTCTCTCCTCGTTTCTTATTCCTCGTTTTCATCTAATTATCCGCGTATACCCATTATTTACATACTTCCAAATCATAAAGGCTTATGTAATACATATATTATATATAATATATATATGTATTGTATGTTTGTACAAGCAGACATAACAATATGTATTCAGTAGCGCGTAATTATTTTACAAAATGTATCATAGTCTTTATATATATTAGTGCTTTGCGCTTCAAATTATTTGTGAAAAATTTTCATATATTCCCCAAAGCCAAATATTATTGTGCGCGTGACAAGAAAATTTTTTGAATGTGTCGTTTTTCTTTTTTCATGAGAGAGAAGGTATCATCGGGGTCACCTAATATTAGACTGTTACGATACTGTTCACGAATTTCTTGGGCATACTGCTGCAACAGATTATATGAAATATTAAACCCGCTTCGAAAATTAATAGTTTGTTCTAAGGTTAAGATGTAATCCATTTTAACAATACTCAACTAGAGCTGTTCTTTATATTAAAGTGATATCAATGGATAATTCATGTTCCACCTCCAGTTTTACAACCGCGACGTCAGATTTTCACTAAATATTTCCTAATACGAATAAATGAGGAGATTTTGGATTAGTTCAGGTAAAATTTCTTACGCATCTGGAAGAATTGGTATCGAATAAATCTATAAAAAACAATCCACAAGATTTAAAACCTTATCAAGCAAAGATACTTTGTGAAGTACCCAAACTAGAACTGAAGCTTTAAAACTATTGTTCTAAGGATTTAAACTGTCAAATAATTTGATTTGATTTTTCATAACGTATCCTTTTTGTATTCCTTGCAGATTATATTGCAATCGAGAAAAAAGAAGAAACATAAATAAAATATAACAGCAGAGGTTTTCTTATTACGTCTTCAATTTTTTATTAATAAGATGCATTTTTTTTTTTGACTTAAGAGAACTTCTTAGACTTTACAATTTTTTACCATTTACCATGCATAGTCTTATGTTGAATGTGTTCAGATATTGTATGCTTGGCTTGCATTTTTGAATCCAGCTGGTCTTCATTTCTGAACACAATTTTTTTATTGGCATTTCAATTAAGGGGTAGCACCATCGTAACGGCCTAAAAAAAGGTGTTTTTGACAACGTTTTTGGGATGGAAGTAAATATACTTAGAAGGAGTAATATTTGACGCGGTGATTAGGCGTACATTAAAATCTAAACAAAATATATTTTGGAAAAACATTAAAAAATGGCAACACCGTAGCCTTTCCCATGATCCATCTTCAGTGCAAGGATTCTGCAGCACGCGGTGTAAACGGAGAAAATTTGAATTTAAAAAAAGCTACTTAATCTGTATGCCTTTATTTAGAAAATGACAGGATTTTTTTTTCAGAAGTATTAATTTTTGTTTTATTGGCAAGTGTTTGAATGAATTCAATCTATAAATATAAATTTTCTTCAATTTTGCACCGAATTAATAGAAAATGGTTGGATTAACTGGTCGAAAAGATCCTATGACATATTCTAGGCAATAGTGTTTTAAAGATGCTGTAAAACATCCGTATGAAATAAATGGAAATTATTTGAGTTATGATGCGTGTCGATTTAAAAATCGGGTTTTCAGAAAAACTTTTCTGGAGTTCTACTATGCATTATAGACATGTTCAGTTGTTATGGTAACATTTTTATTTTTTTTTTATTAGTCTGCAATTACAGGGCAATAAACAATGGCCCTCCTTTATTCAAATATTTCACCTCATCCTCTTTCTTGGATGACTTTTTGCTCGAAAGTGCCTCGTTACTGCATCTATCGAAGACAGAATGGCACGGTCTACACTTTACCGGAACCGAAATGGAAAAAAAAAATCTTAAAAGTATGCAATTCTGTAGAAGTGATAATCAACTCCAAAAACTTTATCTTAAACATTTAATTCCTTATGAGAAAGCACTTTTCCTCGCTCGAATTGCACTCAACCTCATATCTACTTAGCGGTCGTCTCGATAGAGCTGCGTTAATATATTTTTGTTTAAAAAAACTTTGAAACGTTCTTAAACACTCTCTAAACACATCTGTTAGTGCATTACAGAAGTTAGGTATCAATAGACAATTGATGCAAGCAACCCCTTTGGAGGGCTTACGGGAAAACCCGATGTTTCATGGAAAAAGTTTCATTTAATGAATTCTGGAAGCGGTAGAGGGAAGTTAAGCGAACTTCAACAATAACAAGAAAGTGATGCATTCTATTTATTCTTCAGATTATCGTAATCATTTATCTAGTTTCTCAGTTATCATTCGATATCCGGTTCTGCGACATTAATAAATTAAGTCTAGATCGGTGGTTCCAAGTAATGGTAAGTCCCTTATTAGCGAACTGTTCTTAAATAAACTTAAACAAATTTTTGTTTGAAATAAAACAAATATTCGACAAACAAAATGTTTCATTGATTAATTTGTAAATCTAGTATCTAGTCTCTAGTTCAATATGACTAGCATGATCAGAGTCAAGCCCTTATGAGAGTATTTACTTCAATTTATGTCTTTTTTCAAGATTGTCATTAGCGCACATGTCGACTCGACTCGCTTAAATAATGGAAATCGCAATAAATATGTTAAGCATTTTTCATGTAATCTTACGTATTTGCTTTGAATAATGTGGACGATAAGGAGCAAGTTAGCAAGTAAATGCTGCTAAATGGATTAAAATTTATAATTGGTTTCTGTCTCCAATTTGTATTGCAGATGACGCTTTTTTTAAGAATTTATATATTTATCATACAACACATGAAACTGCGCAAGAATATTTCGCAAGTAAGTAAACTTTACTTTGTGCCACTAACAAAATCTCTGGTATATCTTTTTTTGCTTTACAAATTCTTTGTAGTAGTATATATGATTTTTGTAAAAATAATACCAACGGCTTTAGTCTTTATATCATAACAACATATATCAGATTTTACCATGATCTGTCGGTGCATTCGTAAATAAGTTTAAATTAAAAGTGTCAGTGCTTGTTTCAAAAGTGAAAAAATGTAAAACTGTCCAATGATCGTATTTGTACAAAAATAAAAAAGGTTTAAAGACAATGAATTAATAAAAATACAAAAAATAATAATTGACCTGAGAAAAGTCAACACATTTCGTCATTGTACATAGCATCTTCAGAATCACCGAAGTAAGTATTCTTGCGATAGTTTATGTTTCCTTATGTTATTTGCTTTAGATTGGCCACATATGTATATAAGCGATGGGAAAAGTTACTAGGGCAATAGGGCAATAATCTAGAAGTCGACTGCAACTTGAAAGAATTTTATGAGATAAAAAATATATAATCCTTCATCAAAGGCTTCGACACCTATAGGAGACATCCTTTGACTGACAGACCATATTAAACAAAAACAGAGAAAAAATGAAGAACCGCGAAGAAATCGAACGTATATGCAAAACCAACATGAAGAACACCAGTTCTTTTGTTATTGTGTTTGAGATAAGTACGCTTGAATTTTTATTCACTCATGCCTACTTTCAACAATACTTATTTCCAAAAAGAAGTGTTGAAGTTGAAGCCAAACACACAAATATAAATTTTGCGAAGTTTAGTTCACTTTTTGACAAGGCGAATTCGATTCCCTTCGTGGTAATAACTCAAGTGATAATGAAAGGGTATTTGCTCAAAAAGAAAAGAATTGTAGATTCGGTACGCGGTTTTTCATCTCTTATGACAGCATTGGCGTGCCAATATGGATGTAAAAGAATGCATATCGGCACCAAAATTTTTTCTGATTCATTGGCGCAGTATAACAAAGCCCTTAACAAATTGTTTACCACAAAGTTTCAGTTTTACAATCACTAAATTAGAAGCGTTCAAGATTTTAGACTAATTTGATTGGTTTGCTACAAATAAACCCTGATGAGAATGTTAAACTCGTTCTATATAACCACGAAAGTCTAAGAAATTATATCCAGCATATCTACTAAGAATGATGATTGCTGATGTATAAGATCTCCAAATAAGATATAATGAAAATAAGTTAACTTTGCTGAAGAATGGTTTTTGGAAACATCCTACGAAACGATCACAAAGCAAATTTGCAACATTTCAACTAACGTCCAATCATGATTCAAGAACATCGCCAATGTGCTAAAAATTTTCCAAAATTATCACACAAAGGAAAACCAAAATCACTCTCTAACACTCTTCAGACTTCCTAACGGCAGTATGACGGTCCTCAAGCCAACCCACTGATAATAGATCGCTTCTTAATGTGGCAAAGGGAACCGTGCGAAACGATAAAATATTAAATGAAAGATTATTAGTCTTCAAATATAATATCGGCAGGTACGACAGGTATGGGTTTATCGCAAAAAAAAAAGTATCCAATATCAGCACCATCAACATCGACGAAGTTAATTTGTCGAAAATCCGCATACTCATGTACATTCAATTAACTTGAACATCCGTTGTGGAAAATTCTTAGGTATACATTTACTAACCGCATTTATGCCCCTTTGTAGTGAGCATTCAACACACCGATATTATATGCACAAGGCGGCGCAGCAAGCGAAACTATAAAAGACCGACAAAGCATATTATTTTTTCTTTTGTGCTCCAGCAGTCGTTGAGACAGGTCGCCCAACATGACGTTGCGGATTTCTTCTTTTTCTTACAGGCGAACAAAGTCTGTTCAAAAGGAGATTCTGAGTGGTAGAGACAGCAAGTCCACGGCTCACAAGATTCTGTCGAACCGGTTGGAGATCTCTAAGACATTCTTTTTGAGGGTGTCAATGTGGTAGAGATTGCAACTCCAACACACTGAGATTCTACTTTGGATGGATTCGGACTTTCTCGAACAATTGATAAGAGTACTGGTGCTGTAAGTAAACAATGTATTTCTTTCTTATAGAAACTCGCGAAGGCAATCCATTTTGAAAATCGCACAACCAATGCAAAAACGTACATCAAAATAACCGCCACGTAAGTCGAATATACTGCGTGCACAAGCCCACTGTGCTGGTTTTTCTTTGTGTCATTGGTGCTTCGTGAAAAATTTAAATAAAGGAGAGTTAAGAACTAACTAAACCGAAATTTGTCGATGGAAAACTTTGAGCCAACCCCAGCTATAGATTCCCATTTCAATTCCTACAATTTCATGACTCACTACGTAAAATAATTGTCACACAGTTCGAAATTATAAAACTTGAACAATAAATGAATTGTTTTAATGGGAAGTGTTTGATTCTGTAGGAAATATTACCAAATATTCAGTTTGGTATGTTAGATGCCAGTTGAATGATCGAAAACTGGACGGAATGTAATGGACATGCGCGTCCAAAAGGTGGCCGTCGTAGATTCTACTAAAACCATCATTAAGCAAGACGAAGCAGCCATCGTAAAAAAAGTTATTACATTCAACTGTGAATTATCACAATTGGCAGAAAGCGCATTAAATGTAGAAGAAAACGCTTGGCAAGAAGAGCTATTTAAAACGTTTATAGCATTGAGAATGCAGATAGGTTCGTCTATGTGGATTATCCAACGACCATAGTCTCATTCATATATGAATGACTCTCATAATAGAAGAATTAGTCGCCTTTTCGTAAGATCAAAACAGTTCAAAGAAGAAATATTCAACTACGACATGTCTCATTTAGGGAGCACGCTCTACGAGCTAGTCTCTATTCAACTGGGCAATACAGATAGGCACATCATATTCATACTCATTATCCCTTTAACTGGATCAGATCTTTTGAACGTATATCGACTGTCATGTATAATCCGTGAATTGAAATATAAGCATTTCAACCGCATTCCTTAGGGTGTAAATTTCCACCAAGACCTCTATTTCCTAACAAGTGTCACGGTTTGACATGGATTTCACCAACAAATGTGATGTAAACGTCATGCAATTTTCTTTAAATGGAGTGTACATTTTTCATCTCAGCGAGATCTGCGTAGCAAAACAGGTCTCGCTCATCCTCAAGGTAGACCACATTGTATATAAGCATGTGTCTCCTTACTTCCTGTAATTATTTAGTAGCTCATCCATTCTTTTTCCTTACATTGTATGTAGCATCATAATCACACTGCTTTGTAGATAACATCGATATCTAAATATACATATTTTTGTACTAATCCCTTGTTAAATTTGAATGGCATTAAAGTCCCAGTCAACAACCAGGTGAAATGTCTTGGGTCACACGTTGACTAAAGTTTAACGTGGAAAAATGATATAAAATCTAAACGGCAGCAATTTGACTTATGAAACATAAGACTCTATTGGCGTGGGCTTCAATGTACCGGCGAGAATCTCTAGGCATTTTGTACCAATAAGATTATCGCAGTGTCGCACCAACAACCTACTCTATAATCCATTTCGAGTCCTTTGCAAATTGTTTAATGATTACTCCGTTCTATTTGATCTGTCTGTTCATTCCACTAATCATATCAGAAATATGATAATGAGATATTAGTTGTCGGATTATCCGATTAGTTGGTACTAGTTATTTGTCTGCTATATAGTAGTTTATTGATTACATAAAGTGTACAATTTCTATGATTCTATCACTGTTTTTATATAATATGTAGTGATTGTATAGTATTGAAGGAGTGATTTTTTTAGCGTCTATAACATTTTTTTTTATAATGTATAATGGTAGGCTTCACTTTTATGCCTTAAAATGTTTATTTTTTTCTTTATATATATATATATAAGTGTATTCAAAAATTTTTTGATTATTTAATAATTTTTGTCACTTTTCAACTGTACTTTATTAAATATTTGTAATTTGTAATGAAATATTTGAAATAAATATTTGAAATAATAATAATAATAATAATAATATTGTCTCCATTGGGGGACAATATTATTCTCCACACCTTTCCATTACATTTATTATCTTTCGGGTAGATTGTAAATTAAATATACACTTTTCTTTCTTTCTTGCCTTGTAATAAGCATAAGGTCGGTGTTCATCACACTTCTGAGTCAATCTCTTTTTCATCGATTCACTAGGTAACAGCTTCTTGTGAGCAACATCACTGACACATCATTAGTCAGATATTTCTCTTAAACGAACGTTAAACTCACATTGTGGTTTTTCGTCTCATTTTAGTATTTTGTGGAAAGGAGTAAAGGCAGGCTATGTTACTTTTAAATTATTTATTTATTAATCAAATCAATTATTATAAATTACGTTGTAAAAAATTGGTGAAAAAATTTAGGGACAAGAACGACACATTTCAGCTTCAAGATTCATTTCAGCTTCAAGATCACGAAATTTAGAAAATTTCGTTGCCATTTGGAATTCAGGTAACGACCGTTTTTCTTTCTAAAAAAGTTTCTTGTACTTATTAATTTTTTAGTTTTATACTTTTTGGCTCATTGTACCTACCAGAAGTGTGTAGAGGCCAAATACCCGTTTCACTGAGCTAATCATCAGTTTCAACAACTCTAAAGAACATTTTCAGATTAATTGCATGTGTGCAATCTGATGAAATTTATTTTCCAACGACTGAATTAAGCATGCGCATTAAAGAAGACAGGGTATGGTTTTTTTGGGTATAGCAATATTTCTTATTTATTTAATATTTGTTTGTATTTCTATGAATATTTTTTAACGATTTGTACACAAATAATGTATTAATTTGTCAATATATGATATATATGAAAAATTCATGTTCCGTTTGTAGTATTAACATAAACTATTGACCCTGCTTTAATGTAACATTGAGATGTGTGTGTGTGCGACATGTGTTAAAGATAACACTATGTGTTGATCGGTTAACTTCTTTGAGTTTTGACACTCATACGCGATTACACAACGAAATTGGTGATGCATCGGATCTGGATGCCTTTTCGAGGGAAAACGAACAAATGGTTTTGCTTCCGATTTGGAGTTTCTTGCCTGTGACTTGACAGACAGTATTATGTGAAGACGATTTTTGATAGAAACGCCTAAATTGCTATAACAATTGTGTCGAAATGTAGTATCAACATATATTCTAGAAGAAAAAGTGTCATTTTGCTAAATAGTGATTAAAACATCCAGTAGTTGTGTTTAGCCGTCGTAGTAATCGTTTCTAAATAGGTCAAAGGCAAAGTTCGCAATTAATAATCAGAATAAAAAATAAAAAAGAGATGACTGTTCCAAAAGGCCAACTGGAATACATTTGGATCATGTGCCCAATAGTGATAAAATGAAATTGAGAAGGAAACGCTATAAAAAAGTTGGCTAACATTCCAAGTTTGATTTGAAAGAATCGATATATTTTTGTTTATTAGTATAACCAGTAGTAAAAGTAATTATAGTTTTCTTCGCCGTGCGATCACATGTGACATTCAATAAAGTTAGGTGCAGGGTGGGTAGAGAATGGCCCTGTGTATTCTAGCAGCACGTCCAGCAGTTAGTGTCCGTTTGTCCGTCCGATTAAATGTAGATTACGCGGAGGCATCTTCTTTGTGTCTAACAATTTGTGGAGTGTCCACGAATTAATAATGAAACACTCCCAACGTAGCGCAAATATCTAGCTGACCTAGACGCACGCACACGTCCTTAAAACGAGTTTCGACTTATTGCAGACAAAATTTAATTTTATTTATTTACGTTACAAAAGTTTTACTGCAACGTTCGCACTAGAATAGCAAATTTAAGATTTCTCTCAAGACCTATTACAAACACACACATCACAGACGGGCCACAGATGAAAATGCCACAATACGATTGTTAGTCTCCAAGTTTACAACTCTACTCTGGCATTTTATATCTGTGTCTTTTAGGTCTGTGATTATGCCTGCCTATGATCTGTTTTGAGGAAAACTTTCAAATTTGATATTCTACCTCAAACCTCGCGGTAAAACACTCCAATCTCGTCCTTATGCTAAAATAGATCTGTTAGTTTAAGCTAACATTACAACTTGCAGTGTCAAAAGTAATCGTCTTAACAAAATGGAACAAATTGAAAGAAAGTCATTAATATTTCATTTAAATACGATAATATAATATATTCATAAATTAATAAAATTCCTAAATTAATATACTATTTTTGTCTAGATCGTCAAAAGGTGTATGAAAGGAGCACCCTTGAGCAATTGCAGGTACGGAATTATTACATAATAAGGCAAGCCCAATGAATCTAACTCAGAAAGCGCTCTCTTTCTACATCAAATTCGGTGATATTTAAGTAGGCGTCAGTTTGAAGAAATTTGCATTAGTATTGAGTATAAAGGAAGGAAAAATTAGCACCGCAATTTCTTTCAAAGTTGTATTTGTAAGAAAGAACAGCTGTGAATGGAAGCATAAACGAACCTAAATATATTGTTCAATCTTTGCAATTAAAATTTGTGCATTTTGTTATGAATAATATGTTTATATACTTTTATATGTAAGAAATAAATATTTATAAATAAAAAATAAGAAATTTATTTAAGAAAGTAGAAATTTGCAAATTAAAATTCGGTAAAATGTTATTCTCATTTCATATTATGCACGTAGTTTGCTTGTAAAAAACAAACCAGCATCAATTTATCTCATTTTTACGGTTCTCTCATTATATTGGAAGATTTCCCGAACTCTATTGGAAAATTGGTGATACTATTACATGATGCTCATTAAATCCACTATCACTAAAAGATATAAGTATACGCGAATATAATCGAAAGTATTTATTTAAAATAATGTTCATTTTATTTTTAGTCGTTAAATCATTGGAAATATCAGTTGATGCCTAGGGATCGCAAAGATGAGACGTCGTTGAATAGTTCGGGCGCCGGGCCGCTAAAGGAATTAACCAAAAGTCAAATTATGAATAAAGGTCTCTGCCGATGTTTCAGGATCATTCGTTCTGGGCAATACAATTGCAATGTAAGTCCAGCCAATTGCTCCAATTATACACTTTAAGGCAAATTTTTGAAAAATCTGTAAAAACACATAACAATATAAAAAAATATATATTTCTTTATCCAAAAAAAACCATTTCCTGCTTTTGTTAATGCATGTTCTTCATCAGTCGTTGGAAAGCAAATTTCTTCACATTTCACATGTACAATCAATCTGCAAATATGCTTTATAGCTCTTAAAATTGACGATTGAGTCAGTGGAATCAAATAATTATTTCTTGCGTACTTTTGATATGATCTATGAGCCAAAAAGTGTAGCCCTGAAAAGAACCATATTCAAATTGATAAGTAAAAAGACTTTGTTAAGAAGAATACACGGTTCTTACCTGAATGGCGAAGAAGTTTCCCGAATTTCATGAGGTTCGAAATCCTTCATAACATCCGAGAGGAAGGTCTTGAGAAATTTAAAAGAAAAGCGAATCTTCAAGTTGGAACGGGTCGCTCTTATCTCTCAACCGTTTCAGCAATTGTTTCCAGTCTAATCTAACCAAATTCATTAGTAAGTAAACAATTTAAAAAAGAAAAATAAAGTTTTTACGTACGCCTACCGTTGCTTATTTTCCACAAAATCGCATATGCACATTGCAATTATTTGTTCTTCCACTTCTTTTTATAGATTTTTCGTTCATATTGTTCCAAATTTGACCAAATTTTCTTTTTTTTACTTCGTTGTCTTGTTATATGCGTAGTGACCTGCTCAAGAGCACAAAACAGACTTGAGAGGCTTTTTAGTACCTTCCCAGCTGTAATTTTACGTCAGAACACAAAAATGAGACGAAAACTCCCAACATGAGTTTAATATTCGTTTAACAGAAACATTTGATTAATGATGTGTCAATGATGTTGCTCAGAATAAGCCTACTGGTCATAATCGTGAGACAAGCGTTAAAACTCAACTACTCGCATTACATTGTAATATCCGCTGCGCGTCGCTCTGTTAGTTCGCGGTATATTGAAAAATTCTGCGATGCAAACTGATTTATGTGCGTCATTTGTGGATTTAATACTTTCGAAGGAATTCAGACTTTGTCCAAAACGCTTAGTGCCATTAAAATGAAGCAACATGTTTATATAACTCTTTGAAGATCCTATGGTAAGCGCAAGCGTGCTTTGCATGAGAATCATAAGAAAGAAGATGATGTCGCTTCATAAGGCCAGCACTTACTTGATAAAAATTGAAACTGTAGTTAGTAACTTACGACACAATATTAATAGAGCTGCTACTATCAAACTTATTGAGCAGCAGGCAGAAAATAAATCATCCAAACTACAAGACGAGAAAACGGGAGAATAATGAGAAATAACAAAAAACTAAATTATACCAAAGACGAGTTGGTCAATGGTGAAAATGTGGTAACTCTGCTAACAAACGGTTTCGGTCCACAAGCTAAAAATAACTTGATTAGCAGGAAACTTGATGTATTAAAAGTATACCATTATATGGAAGAAAAGAGTATCTTATCTGAAAGCGTTGGCTATTTCAATTAGTTAAACCTTATAGGTTATATTTTTTAAAAAATCAAAAAAGTAGGCAAGTTTCAATTGAAATCAAGTTAATAAAAAGCCACTATACCATCACATATGGCAATTTTTAAGATTTTGGACGTCCACCAAAAGAGAGCTGCCCGTTTAAAAAGAAAAAGAGTAATAAAAAATGTCGATTTATTTTAACATATCACGGAAGTTAAAATTTGTATTCGTCTCAGTTTAAGATATAATTTACTCCTCGTATTACAGTTATAATTATGAAGTTAAGTCATAGAGGTATTGTTTCGAACAAGTATAGATCTCGCACTTAAAATAGGTAATACAATACGTGAGAGATATTTTTGATGTACACAATTGACCTTTTAGATCTTCTTATAATTAGATTTTGACTAACAGTGTCTTAATTTATGAAGTCGAAATTTATAAATCGGAGCCCTCAAAAAATATATACACTCTCAACTAGAAGAAAACGAAGAATGAAAGGTGCAATTTGACCTGGATATTCCGTATGTGTCCAATTATAGTAGTAACATGAGCACCGTCCGCAATCGCAACTTTATGCCCGAGAACTATATGTTAGAACCTATAATAGTTTTATTAAACTTGTTCAGTAACAATTCCTGCTCTTTGCTCTAAGGAATCTGAATTGATAGCCGCTAGTTTCAATACCACCGTATAGAAATTGACAGTTATTTGAGATCTACCTCTATTAGAAAAATGTAGGTATAGCTAAGAGATTTTCTTTTAAGAATTATTCCTACAATTCCTTTACTCAAAAAATCCATACAATAAGAATAAGAACTTCTTCGCAATGTGCCACACTGCTTTGTGTATCCATAATGCAAGCTTACACCTTCGAACTGGTTCACAAAGGAACTGAGAAGGAATAAACCGACGTTTTAGAAAAGAGGAAAAAAGTCGATCTGGCTGTCGATTACATTCTGTATTTCCGCTCTTCTTAATGTTGTTTGTTACCATAATTATTTAAATAAGGTAAAATTGCTTAAAAGCCGTAAACGCTGTTATAATTTTGTTACTTCTATGAAAAAATAGGAGAATTCTTAACGATTTTCTGCTTTTCCTAATTTGCTAGCAAAGAAATTATGTCAAAATTTGCGCCATTAATTTTAATTATTCACAGAAGAAAGAAATTTACAATATTTTCTTTCACATTTCCTAAAACGTGGGTATAGACGGTATCAGTTCCTATATATTGGTAATTTTCATTGTTGTGCTTTATGTACCTTTTGCTACCATCTTTAATAAAGCTTCTAGTGACGTCTCAGGAATACCTAAAAACTCTCAATTTACTTCCGCATATTAAATGGACGCTGTTTCTGTTTTTATTATTGTTAACATATGTAAATTAATAATAATAATAAATGAACAAGAATACGCACACACACTTTGCTTTTGAATTCGACAATTTATCTCTCTTTCGTTTTATGTAGTTTAATAGGTAGTTTTCGTTTATATCGTTTACGGATGTATGTCGTTTTATTACATAAACTGTTTGCATTAACTTTTTAAGTCCAATACCCGTCTTATATTTCCAGGAATGAATTTCAGGTTAAAATGTTTTTTGCTATTTCTTTGAAGATTTTAAGAATCTCTTCTTGAGAGGAAATTATTTAACAGAAATGACTTATATATACTTTTTATAGTACATTTGAACCTCCATACAGACGACTTCTGTTCTACTTTCTGGTCTATATTATGCATATTTTTATTTATATATTGCTTTATCTGGAGAAAGTAATTGATTCTTCATATTCATATTTGCTTTTCAAACACAAATACACCTTTATAGTTCATATATTCGATTTGCTGTATTCAAAACGGAAATAAATTCGTATTCGCGTGTTATTACCATTAGAGAAAGTACTGCGCATTTAAAAAAAAAAAGGAAAAATTCAAAAAATTTGTAAAAAGCATAATAGAAATGGATCATGACCGCACTATACCTGAAACTATAAAAAAGAGATTCTGATAGATTTCCAATATTCGCTTTAAAGACAAAACGATTTTCTTATTTTTTCGAATGTTTTCTTGTGGAGATAAATATATGTGATGGCGTGCGTTTAATTGTACATGTTTGAACACCTGTATTTATTTAAAGCAAAAAATATGTAACGTACAATATGTACATTTCTATTTGCCTAATCGCTTACGCTCACATACTTGATGAAACTGACTAAGAAGTACATGTAAAATCAAGTCAATTCAATAATATAATAAACAATCCAACTGCCATATGGCAGTCATCCGGAGAAGTCATTGTTAATTATAAAGCAAACTCACACAAATCGCTTTACCTTTCATTGCAGCAGAAGACATTACTTTGTGGATGAAAGCGGTCCAGTTTACACATCTTGAGTGTTACCCCATTCAATTTGTAAATACGGGCATATTTTATATCAGCGCCAGACACTGAATCAATTTAGTCATGCTCATATGTTTTAGTCATAAAAGGTAAACACAATCTTAATCTACATTTTAACAAGTGCAGGTAATGAAAAACACAAATTTTTGTATCTTTATCTTTCCCTAAGATTTAGTTTAAGCCAATTTTTTCTTTTTGCCTTGTATTAAAATACTTCATACTATAGTTAAACATTTAGGATTAGCATTTGGACGCTCGAATGTTTTAAATTTGATACGTAGCATTTGGTGAGCAAATGAGGTCTGGATATATGTTCCTTTGTCGACTATTACCACTATTACTATTTAAGCTGCCGATAATTTTACAAGTGTTAAAAGTAATATTGAGTTTTCATTAGGAATTAATTTGTTTTTCTTTTTTTTGTGTTAACAGAAATTACAGGGACATGCTTAGTCTCTAGTTTCAAAAAAAATAAAGGTGGTTTTAACGATCTATTTCAATATTAGGCACAGACAATGATTTGCATTGTCTCCACAATGGAGCTCTCGAGTTTGAATGTAAATTTCAAGTAGCTTCGTCCCAGTGCCAAGGAGTGCCAAAATTAATAATTTTCATATCTTCTTAAAACGAACAATTGCAGAAGGTTGAATGGCAGACTGATAATAAATCTTGTTATTCTTAAATTTTTTTGTATTCCTATGAAATTCTTAGTAATCTTTGAGCCTTTATTAAACCAACTTTTTGCATGTTAACGAAAAAACTATCCAGTTATATATATAATATATAATATCAATAGATGAGGGATTGATAAACATTAATAGAAAAAACGATTAGCAAACACAGAAAATTTGGTGACGGAAAAGATGTTCAGATAATAAATAACGGATAAACCACGTGACAGAAATTGTTGTGGATATTCGACAGCGGATAACATTTGTCGGCAATGGATGAAATCTGATAATATGGAAAACTTAATTAAGAATACTGCAATAAATATATATTTTTTTTGGGAAAAGAAAAAAAAATTCGTGGCGTTTCCCCTAACAAGTCGGGTTAGATATGCGTAAACCTTTCCATTAAATTTTGAAATGATTTGATGATGCTTTGGAAAATTAAAATCTTTTGTTGAGTGTGCGTGAGACAGTTATATACAGAGCTTTTTTAATAATACCACAAATGAGTGTGTATGTAAATATACAGTCATGTTTATTTATTTAATTGTCACTTCTGATTTGAGTCGGGTTTAGCTGCGACGTTCTCTTTGATATTAAATTAATACAAAGTAAATTAGCGTAAGAAAAATATACTCATGGGAAATATAATTATGTTATACTAAATTTGAACTAAATTCAACACAACAACGTAGACGAACGGTAAAGGTTATAACGTCTTATATACACCGTAAGAGAATTCGCTTCGTAATATAAACAGACGCATAATTCCGATATGAAATCGTAAGCAATTTTGAGTCAATTGCGAGTGGTGGTTGATCTTTTCCATTCTGGGCATTGCGACGTTAAACACGCACGGCGATCTGAACGACCAACCGTCGATGAAGTCAACGAAATTCCTCAGAAAATTGATGAAGGCGGCCACATTTAATCTTTGTTGCGGAACTAAACATTCAACCAAACCAGTTGTTAGCCACTTTATTTACGATAGGGGTCGATGAAATGAAAAGCCACGACAGTAATCCAAAACTGTGAACCAAGATCCCATATCTCTCCAATCTAGTTACTGTTAACAACCAATTCAACTAAATATGGATATTGAAGTAAAACGTCCACAACCAATCAATGCAAAACACATACTTTTTCAGAGCTACAAGAACAAATCACACACATTTTTAATCACCCGTCGGACTACTCCATACTCGCTATGTAGATTTCTGTTAATAGCGTTGAGCTGGTTTTAAGAGATCTTGTTTAGCGAAAAGTTCTACGATGATGGCATAATGTTTTTATTGTAAAAATGGAAAAGGGTCATAAATTCGAATATTTGCTTTCATAAATAGAAGAAGAATAAGTTTAAATGTTGCTAAACATGTAATCACTCCACACAGCCCCATTTTTTATATTTCTTTTTTGGTAATTGTCGATGTTTGAGTTCAGTGATTTCAATTTTATTCATGTCCTAAGTTAATTTAATGAATCCCCTCAATTTAAATTGTACCGATTTATTTAGATATTGTTATATTGCTATAATAATAAAATAAAAACATACAATATTGGGGGCAATAACCTCTTTTATTTATCACTACTTGCCATACTATTTACTAATTATCTTTAGGGAGATTGTAAATAAAACATATACATGTATATATATATATTTAAGAATAAAATATCATTTGTCAATGGAGTCGTGCGTGTGATCGTGCTAATTGCTAAATGCTAGGGTTGAATAAGGTCGGTAAATAAACTCATTAGAAGATCTCACTTTGAAGTTGCAGCTGAAATTTTTAGGTAATCGGGCAGTAATTAAATTAAAGAAGCTTACGATAACAAAAAATCGAGAAATCCAATTTTGAGAAAATTGCATTTAAAATTTCAAATGGTGTGATTTAGAAACAAATCTTGTTCTAGCTAAAAGTTTTCAGGCTCAGTAAGAAAAAAAAAATTTTTTTTTTCAAACTTCGGCTTTATCAACCTCAATTCCAGAATAATACAATCAGTTCAACGGTGCTTTAGCATTTCGATGCAGTTTTTATAGAACAATTCCTTAAGAACTTCGAAGTAAATTTCAGTTTCCACAATGACCTTATCGTTTGATACAATTCTTTTTTTTTGGAGCATCCTTTTGAACAATATGGGATTTCAATTTATGCGATTTTGCTATTATAGTCGTCGATTTGTCACAATATGTTTGTGTTCCACTATGAGTAAATGGAGTACACATCTGAAACAGCTCAAATTTTTAAGAAAAAAGAGTGAATATACTACAGTTTGACATTTGAACGATATCAACTTTTTTGAAAGTATAAGTTTCAGGAGGGTCATCGTGTAACTTATGTCGGTTTTAAAAATTGAAATTATCTTTTTGAAATGTGATTCGCGATAGTCGGCGTCATTAGCATCATGTAATATTACCACTAACTTTCCAAAGAGTCCGGAAATTTTCGAATATAATGAGAGAGCCTTGAAAAATGAGAAATAAATTGACGTTTGTTTGTTTTCTATAAAGAAACTGCATGTGATAAAAAATATTAAGCAAGCAAAATGAAATGAGAATAGCGTTCACAAAATTTCAATATGCAAATTTCCACTTTCTTAAAAAAATTTGTTATTTTTCATATATAATTATATTTTTGTTGCCAACGAACCATGGGGAACTAATAGTGAGACGAAAATTTATTATTTATTTATTTATTAAATTCATACTTTTGGAGTATTTCAATATTAGAATTACTTTCTGTTCCTCATAATTGCACGCTAGGCCTAAATGATTTGGCGGACACTCTTATATTCTTTAGATTAAATTCCTTCCATTTGTGGACAGAGACTTTTATAATTCTATAAATTTATTATAGTTTATAAGTAATGAGCAAAAAATCCGATTTTTCTTTGCTTCCGGAAGTAGAGATGTTCTCAGTCTATGTTGTCCTATAGGCGTGCCCTTTGGCCGATTTGGTCCATTTTCAATACCAACCTACGTGCAAGAATTTCCAATGTTTCCCCCTCGGTGAGGAAACCTTTAAGGTTCAATCCATACAACGCCTCCATAATTTCAAACGGATCGATCGTTTTCGGAACGGACTGAACAATAACCATCGTGTAAAGTATCTCCACAATGGAGATATCAAGTCCGACTTTTCCAAATTTCGTGCAAGCGACGACCTTCGTCTTTTCCACAACGGCTGGGGTACGGATAACAACCCCACCCCGCGGATCGGTCCCACATCGTGACTTCGCATGGCGAACGCCGGTGCAACCTTCTGTACCACTTTTTTCGCAACTTGCTTGAGTGTGTCAGAAGTCTTTTTGCTTCTGGCCACCACAGACCAGGTTTCCGTTTGCTTCGGAGGCGCCACAGGGGACGCATCCACAACTTCAGATGCAGGCACCGGCGCGGTTGAGCGCACCTCCTCAAAATAACTAGCTGTGGGGAAACATCCACCGTGATTGTCCAAACCTTCAATGCAGCCACGAGGACGTGCTTTTTCCTCAACGAGGCTAAATAATAAAGCCTCGCAATCGTTGGCCACTCCCAACAGTTTTCTGCTAACGGGAAATGAAACACTTTCAACATCCATTATCAGACCCTGTAAGCGGCTAGTGACTTATTTTATTTTTCCTACCGTCTCTGCGGCGTCAACTGCTTTCTTTGCCAATAGCACTGCCGTTGGAACCTTAAATACTACGGGAGATGCCGCAGCTGACGTACTGATGATGCAAACGGAAGCAGCGCCAGTAGCCGCAGGGGCGGTTCTACCCCCTCTCTTCGCAACACCACGGACAGAGGGGAGGGACTTACATCTCCCCAATTCTTCACTAGCCTGTTTGCCCACCTTGGCCTTTTTGGCGACCTCCTGCTCAGACTCAAGCACTGGACCTGCACCATGCTTAGGAGCCCATAAAGGATTCTTGGACCAGCGGTTCTTCATCGGAGGACGACACTATTGGGGCATTCGACTCCCAAAAGCGACTATGTCCGCGGTCGTATGAACTGCCCTTCTCCCCCTCTTTCACCGCTTTGGCTGTACGCCCACGAACCATGACACGCACTACGTTTAGAATACAGCTGGTGTATTCTAGCTAGTGCACTCGTCAAGACGTCCGGTAGTCACAAAAAATCAAATTTATTTACGGAATATATAATAAATCAATATGCGACTCCTCGGACAATTAAGTAAAGCTGGGCAATCCAGATATTGCCCAAACCTGTCCGATTATCGTCACCAGTGGTGCATGGAGTAATCCGTAGTTGTGTCCCCCGACACCACCAGGCGGCGGACGGTACCACGACAGCTCTAACTGAAGACACGAACCAGCAACATCAATAAACGCCAAGGCCGCACACGGCTTTATTACCAAACACGCGAGCAGCTCTGAAGGTATGACAATGCCGCACCGCACAACAATTGTGTAATTTCACCACAGCTCACAGTTTTATCAGAAACTGATCACAGAAATCCATCAAATGCTACTGCACAGTAGTAAATATATAGTTTAAACTGTAGTTGCACTGTTGTTTGTGCAAAACTTATTTTTGAAATTAACACTTTGGCAATGTTTAATTTGGCTTAACCACAATTTTGTTTTTCTCATAATTTTAATTAATGGTAATTAATCAATTAATTATATTTTTAATTAATTAGCCTCAACGTTGAATCCACGTTTTACCACTAATTTTACTGCAACAAGTGCATGTACATCTTGCACAAACACTGGAGAACTTAATTTCTGCAATAAACAGATTATGGATCAATTGTGAATTCACCAATGCACCACAGTTATTGCACCAACGAAAACAAAATTGTTTAACGCAGAGCGACACGTGATCGTTCTCTACGAGAGCTCACATTCGAATGACCCCGTTTCGGACAAGAGAAATCAAGGGTTCCTAACAAGCTAAGTGATTGTAAGTCTAGTTTGGGCCAGGATTCCATAAGTGTACCGGCGCACACTATCACCTTAGGTACTCCGTTCCGAACAGAATATATTAAGTCGTTTGTATTTACGTGCTAGTCTGACTGCTCCTGTACAACTAATAACGACCTTAGTTAGTCTGTTGCTTGTTGACGTCCTGCCATCATTCCGTAGCAACACGATGATGTAGCTCCCACGACTATATATGCTAATTAACGCTAGGAGAGTAATATGATACTTATATACTAAAGCTTATCAGAGACCGTCCGTTTGACACCAGGAAAACAGATAAAATATTTGTTGTTAAAAGTCATGATAAACGAAGGCAAATGAGTAGTAGAAGAAATAGTTAAACCAGAGTTAGACGACCACAAGAGCGACCAAACCCTTGGTACTTCAAGAAAGGTCAACCTAAACGAATTAAATGTAAAAGTCTGAAGGAATTTTCAGGAAAACAGGAAAAGTTTAGTTCGTGGAAGAGAGCTTTGACACGATACTGTGCATATAAGATTTGAAAGGTAGCCCGAGGTATTATGGCATATTAAGTAAGGAAATGCAAATGCAAATGCATAACAATGCATTACACGAGCAAAAGGGACCTAGCAATATCAAGTGACCACGCTAATCCAATAAAATAATGTTTTTTTTGGAACTTTACTAAGACTCAGGCGAACCGGGAAAAACTCTAGATATTTTTATAAGAGGCGGTTACTCAGCATGTGAAAACCGACAGATTTGCCACAACTTTTACAACTCTCTTTACAGTTATGCCTATGTATGCGAGACGTTGAATTTTATTCGTACAGAATTGTGCAGTTATTACTAAGACTTACTTTCATCACACATTTGGTTTGTGTAAGAATATAAACGCTATTTCTTCAAGAGTTCAATAGTTGTTAGGCAAGGAAAGCTCAATTTTACTCCGAGAGCGACCATATATTTTTTGTGCTAAACTGTAGCACGATCTGAAAGTCCTAAAATTGTCAAAATTCCAATACTAATCAAAAAGCAGGTTAAAATTTAAACTGGTATGCAAATCAGACAATCAGACTTTTTAAAAAAAAAAAAAATTTTTTACGTTGTGTCGTCATCATTGCTGAACGTGTATGCAAAATTTCACCACGATCAGACATTCGGAAATCCCCGAAATTTTAATTTAAAAAAAGCGCTGCCATGCTGACGGGATTTGAAGTTAAATAAAAGCTTATGAAAACACATTCTGTCGCTTGTGTGATATAATATCGTTCTTTAATAAGTAGCGTAGCACATGTCGTTTGTAATATTGAGATGAAAATTTTGTAGTTACCTAGTATTGTAAAAGCAATAAGTCAAAATTTCGCACTACGGAAATTTTAATTCTCTTATCGAAAAGTTTACATTAATATATCTGCATTAATTTTAATTGAATTAATTCATGCTGAACGTAATAAATTGTCTCTTATATGCAGCATTTTTTTTTCTCAGTTCTTTTTTTCTTGTCTGCAAAGCAACAAAGCTTATTACAATAGATTTGGTTTTAATTATTGTAAGATTAAATGTCCCTGCCAACAATTGTGCCTCTTATCGCGGGTACATATCATTAAAACAGCATCGTTGGATTTCCATCGATAAATATCTTCTGCGATTCTGTTTAATCGTAGATGAAGGAAAGATAAAATTAAATAGCATTTTTAGGGTGTTTTGTGTTGGTTATTTGATAATAGAGCTTATATGACCGACAATGAAATAAGTGCCGGAAGAAGCAAGAGAAATTGTAGAACATTTTGGCTTAATTAAATAAATAGTAGTTAATTAATACTTAAGGTTATCTGATTGAACTGAACATATAATTGACTAATTTACGGACATTTTAAAAGCTCAAATCTGAATGGTTGTAGTTTCCACATTTTTTGCAGACGGACAGATTCTTACCAATTTCAGAATAAAAAATTTAGAGGGCCATGCGTATATTCTCCGTAATTGGCCGCTACCATATGTCCCGCCTCAGGGTGAATAACGGATACTTCCCCCAAACTAAAAAACCTAAAAAACAATATATAAATATTTTTAAATAAATTACTAACGGTGCGCATATAGAATAGTCACATGCGAATGTTATTTACACTGAAATTCTCCAAGGTTTAGCTCAACATTTCTCAAATATATTTTTTTTCATTGTGAATACCCGCGTTAATAGACGGATCGCGCCCACTTTTAATTGAATTTCTAGATGATCCTCTTAAATATTTGTACTCATTTTCCATCTAACATCTGATATGGGTAGTAAACATGTCGCCATCAACTAAGAATACGTGTACTTCGCCTTTGTCTCTTAATTTTATGAACGGAAATAACAGACACACAGTGAGATAGATAGGGAAAATGTCGACTCAGAATATTACGCTAATCCAGAGCATATATACCACATAGATACATTTTGGAGTTATAAATGGAATCACAAATGCAATTTATGTCTACAGTTCGGTAATGAATATTATATCCGTACCCAACACCATAAAAAAGACAAATTTCTTTCCTAATTGCTGCTATTTTGAATAATGTCAACAATTAACGATAGACCGATATACCTCTTGAAGTTATGAAACTTAAAAGATCCGGGCAGATCTCGTTCCAAGAAAGTTTCAAACTGAATAGTTATACTTACAACTTTGAGTTTCCGGAAGGACTTTCTTTAAAAATAGGTTAAGTATTCTCAATTTATATATATTAAAAAAAATTATATAGGTTAGCAACATACATGTTTTTATACATGAAAGTAAAAGTTTCGAAGTACATACATATCTTCCGATTTTTAAAAAAAAATAATGTCGTAGTCTCGAACAAACATGATACTCTTCGACCTCGGATGTTGTAAAGCTACAGCTTACAAGTCTACATGTAGATTTTTTTTCGAATATGACTTAAGAATTGGTCCATTTGTTTTCTTCTCTTTTTTGGGGGAAAAAAAGACAATCGAAAATCGGCCGAGAAGTTTTATTTTATCGGAGAAATAGCTCGTAGCTCGCTACACAATCTCATTGACAAACTTCATTTGAATGTAAAACCAACTGAACTGAATGAAAATCAAAAAAGTACACAATATGGCACGCTCGAAAAATGTGGGTTAGAGAAAAAGGTATTTTAAGTTTCAATTCTGAACATATTTTCGTTCTAGCTCAGATCTGCGATGTCTCACCCACAGAATTGCCTTATTAGCTTTCTATCCTCATGCGAAGATTGATTTTTATATTTGTTAAGTTATCGAAAGCACTTAAAATGTCTACAATATGACTCTACGAAGAACATACCTCGTGTTTCTTTTTTTCTTCAAAGCTGTAATAGCTACAAAAATTCTATTATCAGTTTTTTCTACAAATTTTATTGGTTTCCATGAACGAAAAATAATTAATATAGCTTTTATATCAGCGTTACAAACGAGACGGCACAGTTAATAAATTCCTGACCTTTGAATTTACAGAATAAACAACAGACTCTCTAAATTTTCATACCGCAGTGACTTAATTTAATCACCATACAAAGATTTAATTGAAAACAATTAAAGATTCATAGAGTAGTTTTGACAAAGATTTTGACGTTTTGTATATTATAAGTTAAATCTACATAAATCTGTGGGAAAGGCAACATTTTCAATTTTTAATTTTTCATAATGAAAAGGGGCAGATTGTGATGCCGACTACGAATGCCGCCGATGCCAGGCGTGATGGTATACATTTCAAACTTTTTATTAGGATGCACACCCAGCATAATTTGCAGTAATTCAAAGACAAACATAATGATGTGCACAAAGTAAAAAGTAAAAAAAATTATTGAAATGCATTGTTTAGTTAGTTATCACAGTAGAAGAATGTCGACTTCGGTTTTGACAAGCAAACTTAACAGTACTTCAATCGGATCCCATACGTAGAGTGCTATTTGTATTTTTAATCTTGGCAACACTAAATGTTACCAGATAATTTGTTGCGACCTTCGCTGTGAATTATCAAGGCAGGAATGCATCCATCAATTTACTTCCATTTTTGGCGATGAAGCCCCGTCCTTTGCCACCGTGAAATGCGGGCGTAACGAATTTAACCATGCTCTCCGACGAAAGAAGTGAAGTTCGTCCAAATTCGGTTGCTGTATCAAAAAACATTGATGATGTGCAAAAACTGTTAAGGACAGGATGGACATGTTATATATTGTAAGATTGCCGTCACCTCAGGCATTAGCTCCCCTGACGTGCATAAAATATGCGTGAACATATTTTACGAAACAGATTGCTTCCTGCTGGATACCACACAATTTAGCAAAATTTTAAAAGCATGCTGGTGTCGATTTGTGCAGACAAGAGCTTAAGAAATACTATGGCGATGCTTCAAAAGACGTATGTAAGATTTTAACACAGATGACGAATCATGAATTGACGCGTAAGAGCTGGAAAGAAAACAACGATCGACTGTATCACAATGTCACAGCACGAACCAAATCTAACAAAACCGCTTCGCACTCGAAGCACTTCGAAACAAATGGTTTTATGGAAAAACCGATTATATAGCAAAAGTGCATTTAAGGAAATGTAATAATGTCAATCTCGAATGGCAGACAACTACTCATTTGCCTATAGGCTTTGGTGAAATAAAAAAAATAGGTAAACGTCGTTGGATGTTTCTTCATCAAAACAATGCGGGCTTTCACACATCATTTCTAACAACCCATTCTTTAAACACATTAAAGAATCAAATAATGGACCATCAGGAATACACTTCTGTTTTGGTACTCAATAACTACTTTTTGTTCCCGAATGTGAACATTAACTGTATGGACAATGATTTTGATCAGTAGTTTTGGCCTTTCAAAAATCATGTTTCAAGAATGTCTCAAACAGAATAGAAAAATGCTATAACAAATGGTTGGAACATAGGCAAATGTGTTTAGCTCATAAAGGAGTATTTTTTGAAAAACAAGAAAATAATTTTTTTATTTATTTATTTGATAAAATTGCACAAAAATTAATATTTATACAATTAAGGAAAGGAAGCACTAGCAAAGAAGCCCATCGAGCCGATGCTAAGCGCTAGAATTGCATTGAAGGTCGGTACAAACGCAGAATTTACCTCTATGTTGTAAAGCGACAGTGACAGATTCTGGATTCAAAAACTCATACTTTAATGGCATTCAATTAATATCCGCACCCTTAAAAAAGATTTAGGATTAAAACTTTATATTTTTTTTTATGAATAATGAAACATCTGCTGTAACCTATAGTTTGCACCGTTGAGTGATCAATATTCGTTGAAATCTTGACAATTAACATTCAAGACGAGAGCTAACTGATTTCTACATAATTTCGAAATTGTCTAATTGTGTTAATTATCCTCAAACAAATCAGTAAGCTTATGTTGTGTTGGTGCCTATATTACTAGAAAGACATGCGCGTTCGTGCATTTGTTTTCTCCATATCCTATATTATATAAGTTATGATATTCGTTGGTCTTATTAAAGTAATAAGTGAAATTATTTTTCACGACCGATCAATTCGGATGACGCATAGTGCAGTAATGGTAAGTGAAATGTTTCGAAATCGGTAAACTGTTTGACTATGTCAAAACAAAAGGACAAACAAAGTTAATCAAATTATATGATTTCAAATTTCAAAATCAATACTGTGTCATCTAAAGCACAAAAGACTATTACAAGATGATTTTTCGTAGTGACCACGACCTTCCTCATATTGCATTATCCGGAGACGTGTCAAACGAAAATCAAGACGTAAAAATCGAACTTCTTATTTTATTATTTATTTTATTCAATTCTTTCCCACCAAGCGGAGCAGCAACATGAACTAAGGAATTCATAATAGCTGGCAGTATAATGTTTCTAGCAAGAATCATATAATTTTCCACTGCTGTGCAGGGTATTCTATCGATATTACATTCTCAATCAGGAGTTAGAGTGTTGGAATATGTAATAACGTGATTTGCAGATCTTCCTTGGTCAAATTATAAATGAATGAGAGAAGTTGTATCATTGGACGTCAGATACTCTTTGTTTTCACTTAAAGTAAAGTTTTTGGCGTAAATAGTTCATGCACTTCATACCTAGATTAAACAAAGCAGTTCACCTATGGATAGCTGGACAGACGGACGGGCAGACACGCCTAGGTGCATCCTGATTTTTTTATTGTCCAAAAGATTACACTTTATACAGTCTCTGAAGCTTCTTTCTTGATGTAACAAAGGTAAAAACCTTCGGTGGTGGATACAAATATGGAACGAACTTTCCAACGATAGAAAAAGAGTTTTACGTTACGTATATAAAAATATCAGTCGTTCTCTTAATAATGAATATCGATCAAATACCTTAAGTATTCAAGTTCTTAAACTAATTGCAACGGCTGGAAGAACAGTGTCATTAGCATGACGAGCGTATTCAATTGGTGGCTGCTATTTAGGTAAGTTTTAATAATATTCACTTGCGGTTAATCAAACGACATCAAGCATTGTAATATTTAATAATTTAATCTCTTGCCTCTTTTACCCCATAATTAAACCAGACCAGTATTACGTCAATTGCCAGCACTACAATTGTTCATGGCCACGTCCCCATGAGAATCATGTTACGTGAGAGAGAGAATGTGATGTCAATATATTATATTCATAAATATTAATAACCTTGTGCACTGATGTTAATGAAAATACATCGCTTGTTCTTTATTAAAATGAAATGATTTTTTATGACAACAAACTCTTTTAATTCAACGTGGATTGGGTTTGTGTTGTAGATAAGGACGAGTATGTACGTAAGAGAGACGTTATATTCAGATTATAAGCAATCATGTTAATTTTGAAATATTGCAAAATATTTCACATAAAAATTATTTCATGTCTAAAATATTGTCTCATAGGTTTTCACCAAATTTTATGCTTTTTACCTAAATTTAATATCACAGCTTTTAAACGATCTAATGCATTTTACATAAGAGCGAAAAGTTCCATGAAAAAGTTATTTTTGAGAGATTTTTAAGAGGTTCACCCTCAAAATAGCGTACTCCCATAGCATTTGAACGCATCGCTTTTGGAAATCTGTTCAAATGCTTCACTATTAGTTTTATTATTACTTTTTCTATAATAAGAAAAGTGCCGGTCGAGAAGTCACACTCAAGACGTTACGAATTAGAGTGGATTTTAAGCTTGCTATAGAATTCAACAAACAACTTTCCTTGTAGTTTCAAA
Source organism: Glossina brevipalpis (assembly GCA_000671755.1). Taxonomy (NCBI): domain Eukaryota; kingdom Metazoa; phylum Arthropoda; class Insecta; order Diptera; family Glossinidae; genus Glossina; species Glossina brevipalpis. The sequence goes on along the minus strand of KK351050.1, from coordinate 769,099 downwards.
TGTCTCCAATTAGAAAAAAGGCGCATTGCACGTAAAGTATGCGTGAGCACATTGCGGAACATATGTTTGCTCTATCTTATCGCTACTTTTCATCAACACATTTAACATTATTAGAACACACAACACTGAAAGAAAAATGCAACAACAGTTTGTTCACGTGCCACCCGGAAGTGTTAACACTTTTTTTAGATTAAATTTCGGTTATTGTATTATTAATACAATAATGTTGCTGCTACCATATCTGCTTTGGCAAAAAAGAGGGAATTATGTTCGAGTTGGATCGAATATTGGGATTGTTTCGCATTTGTGGCTTTCAATAAGCACTATAAATGGTACAGAAAAGAAAGTTCATTGTAACGCACTTTATACGGGTATCAACAATTTAAACGTAATGTGCTACGTAAGTTCTTTTTGCATAACATATACTGTATTAACGTAGCACGCAGGTATGGCATCGTATACAATGTAATGAGATTACTAAGGCATAATATAACCCAAGTATGAAATACATATGCAAGCTTAACGTAATGTAATTATAACATTTAATTTAACGCATGGTATACATATGGACATTTAACACAAAGAACAAAAAACGGTAACGAACAATCGTACACTTAACATACTATAAGCAAATATGTGATAAATTCAGATGTCAAATCTTCAAATTTTTACTTACTATGAATAAAATCAGTAATTGAACTGATTAAAAAATATTAATAGTCTACATTGTATATATATGTAAATTATATATATAAGGGGCCATGCAAAAAAAAAATGCGTTTATAAACATGGTGATAGTGAAGAAAGAAGGATGTAGTGTGTCAACAACATGAGAGATATGAGCCCAGTAAGATCAAGAATTTACTATAGCTATGGCCAAAACCTAATCATAATTCAAACACAATTTAACCCACTGAGAATAGAACTCGGATATGGCAACTTGGAAGGTATTCTTCTTATCTAGTAGACTTTGCGGCATTCCTAATAGAAACAAAAGCTAATAATGATTGGAGTCGGAAAAAATTTGAGGTTTGAGGACGTAATAATGGTTCAAAAGTGTCGAAAGTAACTGTGGTTTCTGACCATTTTTTTTTTCACGTAATAATATTTACTATGCCTGTATAGGTATTGAAATGTAATTGAGATTTGAAAGAGGCCGTACTTATCGAAAATGTTTTCGAAAGTCATTTCAATGCGCTATTATGTCATACTTTACCAATCGATCAGAACGATTCAAGAGAAATAAATGAGAACAACTCGATTTTGTGAGATGAAAATGGGTAGTTGCACCTTAGCAACTTTCGTTCGACTACGAGCATGACTTTCAACAGGAATAGAGGTTAATAAGCCTTTTCGAGAGCCGACAATCAGTTGGCAGAATGATGAGAACTTCCCCCCAAGTCTTGGGAATTTTGCAGTGCAATTCGTGCTATTCTAAAAGGATTTCTATTGCATGTATTGTATTTAGATTAGCTTTCTTCTAACAATGTCTGCTGTCGTTGTTTCATGTAATTGCTGTTGTAATAGTGCTTGTAGTGACACATTCTGTGAGTTGGCTTTGGAAAAAAAGGTAAACAAAGGAGATGACGGAAACTTGTACCGATGATTCAATTGTGGCAAATACAGAATAGCAATAGAGACTGAGTTATAATGTTCTCATAACTTTTGGGCTATTTTCTATTCTCCTCTATTGGGATAACGAAGCAATCGAGAAACTTAAAGCCAAACTCTTCGATGCTAGACACCATAACTAATATATTTTAAGTGGTAGCCATCAAACATATTGACTATTTCATAAGTCAATAGCTTGTGGTTTGCGCAGCTCCTATAAGAGTTTATAAATACGTCCTGGCTATAGATGCATTTTACTGCCTATTATATAATCGTAATTGAGATTCATAATGTTATGTTTTAAACAATTATCATTCAGTCGTTATAAACCAAATTTTTTTAAATATTCTCTCAATAATAAATGTTGAAAATATATCTAACTAAAAGCGATAAGTATAAAAGCTTTTTAACAGGAACAACACGAAAACGTTTTACAGTTGATTTTTACACAGCGACATTAAGAGACAGCCGACTTGCTAACTTGCTGCCCGATCTCGTATGATCGATTTTCTATTGCATTGAGTTTGTCTTTTTTTTTGTTTACAAATATAAGCAAAGAAAAGAATGCTGGATTAACGGTTAACTGTGATATGAAGCAAAAAACTGTTTGCATATTTGCATTATCTGTCGTTGCATTTTGATGATTTGAAATTCTGCAATGACATAAAAAACAGACGCTACAAATGAGAAAATGCACGTTACAAATTATATGCTTCCAGTCCATTAAATTAGTTAATCAATTGAAATGTGTATCCAATTTTTTGCTTTATATAATATACTGGATTAATTATTGTTAATAATTGTAACTATTTTTTTATACCCGCCACCGAAGGTGGAAGGGTATATTTCATTTTTTCATTTGGTTTGTAACTATCAAAAGGGAACTTCGGAGACCCCACAATATATACATATCCGTCATCAGCATCAAATTCAGAATCGATTTAAGCGTGTCCGTCTGTGTAATGTCTGTGGTAAACATTCTCCTGGACGCAAAAATGGAGACATCGACTTCGGGAGAAACATTGTTACTATTGAAGAGGAGCCAAATCGATCACGCCTACAATATGAAATAAGCTACAGTATCAAATAAGCCAGGAAACACGCCTGTTTTCTGGACGTTTCACTCAGTGCTTATTAAAAACTTCTACAGGATTTCATAAAATAGAAAAAAACTGCCACACCCACCCATTAAAATTTGATTTTTCCCCCTTTTTTTAAGATAAAGATGGAGGACATAAAACATTCGGCACAACCGAATATAATTTTTTTATTTGTTAATATTTCATGGTGAAAATTGGTCCATAAGAGTAATTGGACATAAAAATTAACTGCGCTAAATTTTGCTTACGTAGATCTATTTCTGTATAAGCGTTGTTGTGTAAAGTAAGCCTTTGTGTAGCACAAGAGTCTGATTTTTAATATTTCATAATGAAAATTGGAATGGAATGGAAAATTGGTTAATTAAAATTAATTTGAACCATACAAGTATCCTTTTTGGAACCACCTGACCTAAGTTTTATAATGTTTTGGTGTTTTCGCACGAAAGTGTTTGGCTATAATGCTTTTACGTGTTTTCAAATTAATTTATTCTATGATAAGAGATATTATTTTTGGCAAGAGCTGATCGTTTTTTCTTTCTTAGAAAGAGAAAAGATTTACCCTCGTTTTTGTTTAACTCCGTTTAATAATGCACTAAGAATTGCTTTACAATTCATCACATAAAAAAAATAAATAAATATTTATATGATAATTTAATAAATTCGAAATCATGCAAAATAATTTCGAGTTTTCATTACATAATTTTGATGATCTCCAAATCAAATTCCTATAACAAAGGTGGTTTCTCGGCTATCTATGTGTGATCAAATGGGTTTCGATTCTCGTATTTCGCGATTCTGGTTGGCTTCTCGGTTATCGCAACTCGCATCTGCGGCGCTTCATCTGAAAACAGATAATAACTAAACTGGTGAGTCGCTTGTCCTTTTGTTCCCAATTCAATCTTAACTCTATCTGCGCGTCGTATTATTCTGAGATGGTCGCTAAGCTAAGCCAGCCACCCCCTATTCGCATAGTCGTTTAACTCTATTCCGTCTTGTACTTTACGCGCTTACCTGCTTGACTATTGCGACGCAACTGTAAACTTCTGAGTAGTCTATCGCGCTTTTATAGCTACTGTGGCACCATTGCTGTGCGGTTACATAATGTTTGTCTTTTATGGCAGCGTACATTGTCCTATACTTACGAATATTATATATATTATATAGAGGTATTACATACATATATTCGTACTTATGCTTTGTACATTTTGTGTATATGAAAATGTGAGTGTATGTATGTATGTATAATTCTCGCATATACAAAAAATAATAACCTGTGGGCGTATGTGAACATGAATGTGTGTTTAGAAATCAAGAATTATTTATAACAATAAGAGAACCGGTTTGACAAAGTGAAACTAAAAATTATTTCTCTAACATCAGAACTTATATATGAAAAATACATGCATACAAGTATACGTATGCAACAATAACTACCTATTTAACAAGATCAATGTGTATGTACCTAACAACAAGTAAAATCAATAATCATCTTGTCTAGCATCAGATTTGTATGTGTGCTTATGTGCGTGTGTGTGTGCTTGGGTGGTTTCACTAGATCGATTTGAGGTATGTCTGCGCCGGAGCATGTATTTATGAGAGAATATTTAATAAAAACAAAAAGTGTATAAAAACAAGTAAGAAAATTATATTCGGTTGTGCCGAATCTTTTATACTCACCACTTTTGTCTTAAAAAAAGGAGAATAAACCAAATTTTAATAGGTGAGCGTGGCAGATTTTTTCTATTCTTATAAATGGCTATGGAAGTTTTTAATAAGCGTTAAGCGAAACATCCAGAAAACAGACGTGTTTCCTGGCTTATTTGATACTGTAGCTTATTTCATATTGTAGGCGTGATCGATTTAACCCGCCTTCAATAGCAACGTATATAAGTAAACTTTCAATGTTTGTCCCAATTTTGTACTCGATGTCTTAGTTTTGCGGCCAGGAGCATGTTTACCACAAGCATTGCACAGACAGGCAACCTTAAATCGATTTTAAATTAGATGCTGATCGAGAATATATCTACTTTGTGAGGCCTCTTAAGTTTCTTTCTGGGGATTACAAACAAAATGGCAAAATAAATATATCGCTCATCCTCGATGGTGGGTATAACAGACAAAGTCGCAATGACACTAATTTTTGCCCGTCATTGCAAGAATTCAAATAGTTCTGAGAAAGCATCTTGCTTCCCTATTAGGGGCCAAGAGCCAACAAGTCAGCCCGTTCGATTTGTGCGTCTGAGTATATGTATTCAACCTTTTATATGTCCGATCCTTTATGTATATATTATACATAAACTGCTGTTTGCATTTTCCCTTCAACCAAAGACCTTATCGCTAGGTCACGAAAAGAGTATATTTTTATATTTACAATCTCAATGCTTTTTATAATTATTTAAAGGAACTTATTTTTCTAATGCTTGTTTGACTCGAATGTCATTATTCCACACTCAACGTACAACTATCAGTATACAACTGACTATTACAAGTAAATTCGTACGACTGACTTCTTACGATTCTATGTTACGACTGACTTCTCACGACTGACTTCTATTAGCGAAATGCTCCGCTTTAAACCTTACGTTGCGTCTCACTCTGTTATGCCGGCTGATACTTTCCTGCTAGATTTCCCTGGCGCAGTTTCATTAATCATCTTATGAATATCACATACGTCGCGTCCCATTCTGCGATACCTGATAAACTTCTTTTCTACTTAATTTCCCGGCGTAGTTCCATTGATCGCATCACCTATTAAGTTTCGGGGGAATTCTGTTGTCAATCCTTGCTTTCATTAACAGGTGCAAATGCGCCTTTTTATAACCGCTGCAGATAACGGATTAGAAGAAATTTACTCTATCATAGATTTTGCAAATTTACTGCAGTCGTATTTCACCAATTTTTAATTTTCGTAACAATATTCATTCACTATTTTTGTTAATACTTTCGTATAATACATTTCAATGTATTTGAATTCACTTACACACATACACATTTTTTCTATACTTACTCTTAGATATACGTGCTGCTAATTTAGTATATTCTGTTAGTCATTTAACTTACTTTGTTAGTCAAAAACCGGTTTTTACTGTTAATCCTTATCTCGCACATGCACACATATTATTTCTACCTCATGCAGACATAGCTTTCTTGTAAATACATAAGTTTTGCACATGTATTTAAGCAGTCAAAAAAGAATAAAAGCATCGACGATGGAAGTAAACCTTCTTTACTTCGACAGCGGTCAAACGGTAAGGTAAGCAAGACTTATTTTTATTTAAAACCCTTTCCTTTCTTTCCCTTCTACAGAAGGTGGTCAGTCAGGCATGTGCAAGTGTGCAATACACTCTTGCCTGACTGTTCTTCGGCTCTGCCAAGGGAAAATCTTTTCTACTCATCTGCACTGTTACGGTTTTTGGTTGGCTGTCGAATTTTCCGCATCTCCGTCTTCAGATACCAGCACGTAATCTCTGCCAAGTTTTACATCAGACACAACGACAACGGCGGATTTACAGGAAACAACGACAAGTTCACCAACGCTGCCCACTAGCGCCTCCTGACTTTTTCTTTCCTAATTTCAACATCTCACTATGAACATAAAAATAATTTTTAAGAATGATTTAATGCAATAACAATTCAAAATTCAACAAATTTATTTCAAAATTAATATCTCGTAGAACGAACGCCTGGAGGTAAGCCCTGAATCATACCCCGGCTCTGAACCATCGTTACATAGTGAAGACTTAGAAGTAACCTTAACAATAAAAAGAATTAACGAAAATAATTTGCCGATTAATTGTTATACGCAAGAGTGAGTAGAAGCAGAATCCTAAATAAACAAAGGAAGAATATCACAGAAGTCGTAGATGAAAATAGATAAAAGTATATATGCGTTTCTATATAGGCATATAACTGTATACATATACGTACCTATACATGTGATGGAGATAAGGTTTTCGTCTTTTTCTACAACATTCTCTTTATCGCAATAAATAAAAAAAAATAAAGTTTAATAAATGGAAAAAGAAACAGCGAGAATAGCGTAGAAATGCGATATCAGTAAACAACACTCGCAAACGAAATTAAAGATAATTGTGAAAACGAAATTAAAGATAATTGTAAAACAAAGAAAAAAGTTTTGCACGATTTTTCTCTTGTGTTTTCTTTATTTTTGTGCAGCAACTGCTAAAACACCAACATAGAGACACCCTCCGTCTTCTCACACTAGCTTAGTGTGGCATATCTCAGGGCGATTTTGCATAAAAAGCCGTACTGATCAAACAGCAACCACCGACAGTCACGAAGAGAGAAACACGTGAGAACTGTAAAGGAAGCAAATGCAAAATTGCAACCAAGAATCGATAACCTTAATAACCTTAATAGTAACCAACAACAAACCCAATACTAGCAGCAGTAAGAACAACAATAAGAATAACAATAACCAATAGAAACATCATCAAAAATAAGAGCATCACATAACCTCACTTGACACCAGTGACATCTCATACACGCACACACCGAAGTCGCAAGTGCAGAAAGCATCAGTCTACATCCAACAGGAAAACTCAGCAGCTCAGGAACCGCGAAAAGTAGGAAGGACGATCGCCCAAACAAAACTTCCAGGGCGAAGCCAAAAGCTATGGCCATAATGGCGAAAAAGGAGCTTTCGTATACCGAAACGCTTCGCAGAGTTGAAACGTAAAAGAAAGAAAACAAGGAGGGTTCAGAAAAGAGACTTTCTACTGCAATCGAAGGAGACGAAGGAGAAAACTGGAAAGCTGAAAGAAGCTCGGTGAGCAAGCGGCAATCAGGAGCCTGAAGCAACGCCACACAGTGGAAGGTGAAGATGTAGATGAGATTACTACTAAGCACGGACATATACGATACACTAAATAGCCAGTATGAAACATAAACAGCAGATATACTAAGCTTAAGGAAAGCATACGGATGGTAGTAATCAGCTTGCAGCAGCGTGATGCGGAGAAACTTCTAGCTAGCGGAAGGCTAAAAGTAGGATGAGTGATCTGTAAAGTAGGAAACAACAGTGCCAGAGCGAAGTAATGTAAAAACGAGTGTGAAAGCTCGAAGAATTGTCGAAGAGGGCTACATCGCAAAAAACTTCTGCATGTTTTGTAAAGGTAAACAATAAACCGACGCGAAGTATGTCGCGGGAAGCGGCGAGTGCCCGTTGTTTAAGAAGGCACTCAGAGAAAAAGTACGAAAATGAGGGTGATGCAAATCAACATTAACCACTGTGAAGCGGCATAGAATCTTCTGCGCCTGACGGTCAATGACAAAAAAAGAAACTTCGTGTTAGTGAGCGAGTCATATGGAAATATACTGGACAGTAGATGGATACCCGCCGTGACTAGGAAAGCGGCTATCTAGACTATCTAGCAGCATAGCTGCATTCCAAAAAATGAACATCCAATGAACCGATTTTGCAAAAGGGATCAATTTTTACAGCTGTTACACTCGCCCGAGTTAGACGTATCAGGAATTTCAGCATATACTGGAAGAGCTTGTAGTGGATGCTTGCTCGACAAAACTCTAGTCGTATTCGCAGGAGATCTTAATGCACGTTGCGGTAGAATTAGGCAGCAGGGCCGACAATGCAAGACGACACGCCGCGGTGGAAGCGGTTGCAGTGCTTCCAGTCACACTCCTTAATGGTGGGCGCAGGGATACCTTTAGGTAGTCAGGGATAGGATCCAAAATCGATATCACCTTTGTTAGTCACTGGATAGTAGCGAGGTCAAAGTGGTGATTGAGTGAGGAATATACACATAGCGACCTCCTGATCCTATTGAGTTGAATTGAAGAAAGCGATAAAAAGAAGCAACAAGCAAATATCAACGCGTGTGAAACAGCATACAAGATGGTGCTGAAAAAAATCAAATGGTACTGATCGCCGGCTGGGATCTGCCTCTGAGATCATTGTCACCATTACATGATCCAGTAGTTTTCATGTATGAACTTGAATGAATTTGAATTCTTCACATATTGATACTTCAAAAACTGAAGTGACTGTACGAAACCTGGAGCGTGATATTTTAAGCTCGAAAAAATCAATCACTTAATATTAATTCTTAATAAACTTTATTCTAGGTAAACCAGAGGAGGTTCAAAACCTCATAACTGCATAACCGTGCAAAAGAGGCGCGTAGAACTAATAAGGTCAAAATCTAGACGTATAAAATGTACCATGACAGCCGATTCATTTCTTTCTGACTATAACATTCTGACTATTAAATGAAATGAAAACTAATTGAAGGTTTGGCACTAAAAAATTGCAAGTCCTCAGTAAATGTTTTGCATCAAATTCAGACGTTGCATCGAGAACTTGTGCTCTATATACGTTTAAATAATATTGTTATTGATTAGTTAGTTTAGTCTAAAGTCTTTTAAAGTATTAGTTTAAAGTTCAATACCAATGTCACAAGGGAAAATTATATCAGTTAAGAAAACTTGTACCACTTTTCGAAGGCGGAAATTTAAACCACAAAAATTTCGACGTAACACACATATGTGAACGCACCCATTAGTGAACTCTTTATTTATCGTAGAATAAATGAAGTTATTTTAAACAAAAATATGAAATAAGTATTGGGAGTAAAATTTATTTTGTTCCCAATAGATGGCTTTAGTGGTATGTGTTCGTGAAAATAAGCATACGTAGACCTCATATAGTAAGCTTGGGTGTTCGCCAACGTAGAGATTCATTTTGTTCTTAAATAAATGCGTTTATGACCTTAAAACGGACCGAATTAATTTGTGTTCCTAGTAGTTATTGTACCCCTTTACATGGAGTGAGTCTTAATACACTACTGGATTACAGAATCCTTCAAACTGTACATAAAATGGTATATACTATATGCGAACACTTGTTCCTATCAGGAACCACCAGTGGCAATTACTACCATATCACCGAAGTATTGTAGTCGGCTGTACGCTCACTACGTGGTGACGGGTCAGAGAAGCCCTTACCGTGCCTACGATCGTGTGCCAAATTATGTGTTGTAACGGCGGCATTCATATCATGGACGCCATGGTTACCCACACCGCACGACTTTCGATTCAGTTCAGCAATCCAAGGATATAATATTTCATACTTTTTTCTTTCGCAGAGAGGGTATTCACGATGTCCTGTGTTTTTGTAATTATATAAATGTTCAAGAGGATAATATATATGAATAATGTAAAGAAAATAATGTTAAAAGATGCTGGTGTATAGAAAACAGATTATACTAATAATTTTGACTCTTTCTAATGTCATTTCTCTCGGACCTTTTGTCTATGCTTTAATAAACAAGAGCACAGATAATGGAAGGATATTTTTGAGAATTTAGGTCAATCAAACGTGCATATACTGATGATACAATATAAACAATAATCAACTGTTTAAAGAGGAAAGAGAAAACCTTAATAATCAAAATATATTTTCACGGCAAAACAAAGCGAAGTTGACTTTACACATCACACATAGACTAAAATTTTCTTTGTATTATTTCGGTTCCCTTTTAGATTGTTAATTGAATTTGATGGGTTGACTATTAACGAATTCTCGTTTATGTGGTAAAGGCTTAGAAAAGAATGCACTCATATGTATAGTGCATTCTGTCATAATGAAATCCACTAAACGACTAGACATATGACTTGTATTTCTTTATGTGAGCGAGCTTATATAATGCTTGGAAACCTAATCAGATGATTAGGCTTTGTCTACATAAAATCAAAAAGCGAGAACATTCTTTAAGAATTCAATTTTTTTAAGCAGCGGCGAATTATTAATGCCTTATACGAGTTAACCCGTATGACAATATTTACACTTAACTGCAATAACTAATTGTGTACTTTGTTATCATACCATACTGCTATATAATTTTACATGATTTTACGCAATCTAATTTCTTTTGCTTGTGAATGCAAATGCGTGTAACAGACAAAACTACCTACATGCATCACTACATTGATCCACGTGAGTTATATGTTCGCCAATATATAAACACCATATTTTTATATTTTGATATTTGGGGACAACATGCACGACGCATTTCGGTGCATTGCGTGGTGCCTTTGTCGCTTTCTAAATAGAATTCCTAGCTCTACAAAACGTGACTAGTGCAGAATGGCTTAGTGCCACTAATTATAATAACAGTATCGCGAAAATCATCAAAAGCAACAGCAAGAGCGTATACAACATTGTGATTTAAATATGGACCCTGCTTTCAACAAGGAGATCCTAGTCAGAAATATTTTAAGAGAAAAATATTAAATTAAGCTTCGCATAAAACTACAAGTTTCTTTAAATGTTTATGTTGACGATAGTTGTTTATACACTTAACGAGACGAGACGTTGTGTTTCGATTTCATCGTATACCACCTTTGCAGAACCGTGTTATAACAACAAACAATATAGACAAACAAATTTGCGTTAGTATCGAATATAAACCAAGAACGCTTGCTACAAAAGTCTTTTTTACAGTTGTGTTTATATGAAAAATTATCTGTTGGAACAAACCATAAACAAAAATAATCCACAGAAAATTATAAATTGTTTTCAAAGCCAATAAAAACAGTAACAAGAAATTTCAATTTTTGACTTAACTCTATGTAAAATTAATTAATTTTAATCTTCGAGTTAAATTGGAAAATGCTAATCAACGCGTAAATTTTTAGCGCAATCTTTTCTAAGTTCCTGTTCCGCTCATTGATTGCAGAGGAATTTGCAGTTTGTTTACAAAAAACAAACGAACGTCAGTTTGCCTCTCATTTGCGGGTATACTAATGCACAATAAATAACAGAGTTATGGTGAGAATGATACAAAATGCCAAACAATTTCATTCTCAATTCTTATCTCAAAAAAAAAAAATTCGAATACTTTACTCAAATATTGTTCGCAGGAGTTGAATGTTATCAGAGTAATTGAATGAATGAATTATTCTTCTACAGAGGAGTAGTTGCTGCGAACAATCTTATTATACCCACCACCGCAGGTGAAGGGTATATTTCATTTTGTCATTTGGTTTGTAACTACCAAAAGGAAACATCGGAGACCCCACAAAGTATATATATTCTTGATCAGCATCAAATTTAGAATCGATTTCAGCATGTCCGTCTGTCCGACTGCCCGTCCATCAATGTAAAATCTAGAGACGTCTCCCAATGACCATAACTTCCAAAATATATTAATTGTTTACAAAATCAGCCGGCCAATTAGAAAGGTTGTTCTCTATTCCAGCAGTCTCTAAAAAGGAAGCTTCAAAACGCTACATCAGGCAGGTTGACGTAGGACAATCATAATATATATTTAGGTCCAATGTGTTTTATTCATATTTTCATTCAATCATATATGTTCCGTTAGTTATACATTTTTTTTTTGTTCCGCATTGCATAATTTACTGACCTTAATAAATAATTTTATTTGTTTATGCAATTCAAGACATTTAAAGTGCGTCGCCGTTCCTTAATTTCAATCTTGTCTATATGGTAATTTTGTAATGGATTTCAAGAAGGCGCATATATACAAATCTGTTAAAAGGCATAATTGCCGTATAGAGCAAATTCAAAATGGAATATTTATATGTAGCAATATTGCCTTAGTTTAAGTTTATTTTAGTTCTTATTTTCAATAAAATTAATTTTCAGTATCGAACTAAGTAACTGGCATTCGATTATTGGTCACGCATTTTTATACGCAGTCTTTCAGTGCTGAGAACCGCCACCTTTTGAAAGTTAGTAAAATCTAAATGTAACATCAAGAGGAATTCCCTTTACTTAATATTCAACATCCCACTACATGCACTATTAATATGATCAACAATAACAATAACGCTAATATATTAAGATGGATTGACAAACGCTCTTATCTGATACTTTTAATCTTTAATTATGTAAATAAATCTCCGAATCAGTATACGAAGCGCCAATGAGCTTTCCCATGACATCCGTGAAGTTAAAGTTTTCCTTTTTATCGACGTTTTTCTTATAGCAAAGACTTACTTCAGAAACCGATCTCCTTTGAAAAATCAGTGGGTATATCTTAATTACTGCCAAACACCTCGATAATAGAACTCAGACGGGCTCCGCGATGCTAGTAAAATCTATTATTGGTTACAAAATGTCGAATGCGTTTAGAAAATCATTTTTACAAACTTTTTCCATTAAAGTAAATTGCAACGTTTTCGATATTTCAATCCACGCATTTTACGTTCTTCCCTGTAATGATGGTAATGGTTTAATCAGATAGTTGGGTCCGAAAGTTACTATTGCAGCTGATTTCATTGCCAACCATCAAGAGTAATGATGCAGACTAGTAAATCCGAAAAGAGAGGAGCTGTACAAATCAATCTGTTAAAACAAATATCCCATTCTGTCCACTGGGAACTCACACACTGGCCATCTGATCCGAGAAAAACTACTGATTTACTGGGTTTTGCTTTGTATTTTGATATTCCTACTAATCTATTCCATATTTATGGCAATAATGACCTCAATTCTGATCACTCTCCATTGATTATCAACTTCAACACCACTCTTCGCAACCTCTCAATTAAATATAATATCATCAATCGCAAAGTCGATGTTGGAGCTTCTAGAGATTTGATCGACAAAAATTTATACCTTAATTTGAGTCTGCAAAACTCTTTTAAAATTAACGTTGAGGTAGAAGATCTTCCTAACTTTATTCATCAAGTTAGTTTTGTATTTTCCTCAAGAATCCTTGAAGTAACGCAAATGATCAGAAGCAAGAGGAGATTAAGAAGACAATGGAATAGTGGGAAGCCTCTAGATAAAACAAATTTAAAGAGAGCTACCTAAGCTACCTAACGGTAATTTTTAAAAATATGTTAAGACTGAATCACTTTCCAACTCAATGGAAATGTGCAGAAATAATCTTGGTGGCTAAAACCAAATAAACCAGAAAACATCGTAAACTCGTACAGACCAATTAGTTTATTGGTAACATTTTCTAAAGTATTTGAAAGAATATATCTACGTAAACTACATCCAGTTCTAGAACAGACTCTTATTACTGCTGATCAGAATTTCGGTTTCAGTGATAAATACGATACCATTAAGCAAAGTCATCGTGTCATCGCATATATCAGAGAAGTCATAGAAAATATAAATTATAGCAGTAGTGTACGAAGAGGTGTAAAAGAAACCTTCTATGAAGTCTGGCATAATGTGGTCCAATTTTTAAAAATTTTTATGTTAAAGTTGAAAATGCAAGATTCAATATATATAAAATTGAAGTTGAAATGCCAAAACGAAGTGTTTTATGTCGAATACTCTATATAATTTTCATTTCAGATTTCCCGATCGCTGACAATATTTTAACTGCAATATATGCAGATGATACAGCAATCTTATTTTCATCTCCTGATATTTGGAATGTCTCCTACGAGCTCTAATATTAAAATGCTTTAAAGATACCAATTTAAGACGCTTCGTCTCATTAACATCTCGTGGTTCGTTAGCAACAAAACTATTCACAATGATCCGAATTCTTCATTTACTAAAACTCTAATTCAAAGCTTTTTTCAAAATATCTTGACAGTCTAAACGATCATGTACATCTTTTGGTACTATGTCTTCGATATGAAACCAACGACATAAAAAATTTAGAAGGCACCGCACATTCTAGATCTTCTGCATAGAAAAATTAATTTGTTTTTCTTCCTTATATTATTTTTTAAATTTAGATTGTTCACGTTTATTTTCTTAAATATCACATCTTTGATTATTATGTTGTTCCCATTTGTAGACAATAAGATCTGATATTTTCCTTACCTTTCCTTAACATATACTTATTATCTTTCGTATAAATTCTATATTAAATATATATATATATAAAACAAAAAAGGAAAATCTGCTGTGCAAGTAGACGTTGAATTTTCATGTGTGCAGGTTTAGAGGCAAACATACTATTACTGCTTACAGACTTTCAATGTGCGAAGAGAAAAAAATCAGTCACACCACAATGGACTTAACAAGAATCGATTCATTTTATTACTCGTTACAAGACAGTCGGTTCGTCCGCTGCTTTTCTTACTTTTTTTAAACATAAATACACCATTTTAATTTCTTTTAATTAAATAACTATTTTCTACGCTTACTTTTGTTCATTCCTCTTAATCAGTAATGACGAGAAAGGAGTCTGTGAAACGCTAAAGATTCGCTGAGTGAGACACCCACTGAAAATTCACTGCTACAGTCTTGAAATCTTTAAAGCGAATCATTTCGAGTTGCGAACCGATGGTTTTCTTAATGTCTACTTAACTATACCTTATTTTCATTCAACTTTGGAATAATTTTCGTCACATATAGCGAAAAAGACTTTCTGGTTTTTCTACTCACTTATCAAATAATATACTCGATCTAAATCAGAATATTATTTAAAGTCAATGATTTAGACTCATTCAATGTAATTTTTGTAGCTTACTGCTAATTAAAAGAATAATAATAAATAAGAAGAATTCAGTGAATTACCCACAGATTATACGTTATACGAAATCAACAGCGCACCAATTCTAAACATTTTCGAGATTTTCTTAGCCGCAAGAGAATCGTGCCAAGTTTCCAGCAAATCTATTTTCTAGATTAATCCAGCGTATTTATACCAATAATTTCGATACAGTCCGAAACTATCCTCCCAAAATTAATGACTATAACGATTGCTAACATCACCGAAACATACCAAAAACTTGAAGTATTTATTAAAACGATTGATTTCACTATTATAGTTTGAAAAGTTCTGCGTATGAGATTTGTATTATAAATAAAAATTTTTTCAGCTGTTATTCAAAAAGTCGTCTCTATCATATTCGTCCTTTTTTTTTTGTTTACATTTTTCTCATTCATTTAAATTAAATTTTAATGAAGAAATTTTGGTTGGTCTCGATTTTACTTCGGCTCTTTAAATCTGCTTGTCCTTGTAGCCCCTCTTTACCTTTTTTCTTTTATTATTCCAAAGTAATGTACTGATTGAGAAATTTATCATTATGTTTACTTATGCCAAACACAATGTTGTTGGTCAAAGCTGGTAAGCTCTTGTCAGAAGCTGAAGACACCTCGTATGCCTTAAACTTTGTGGGTGCTAAGAAATTGCTAGTTCTTCTTAGTAATACCATGAGAAAGCAAATTATTTGACGTCAGGTAACAGGATAAAGGAAAGCATCATATATAGATTAAATGATCTTAAAATCATTGGCAATATATAAGACGCGTAATTGCGAAATGCGGATTGGAGAAATAGCTGGGTAACACCCCGTTTAGAGAACATACATGTCTGATCCTATATGTTCATATAGTTTGAACATTTATCAAGAACAACTAGTCATAACACAAGCTTTGTTTTGTGCCAAGTAAATAGCATTTGCTAACAGCACGTTTTTTTTGTTCAAATGGCACGAAAGGAAGTAGTTTTTGAATTATATCATTACTGTGGTTGAAGAGTGGATTTATTTGAACAATTCCAGACGCTAAAATTCAGAGGTACACCCAGGCGTACTATACATATCCACTGCTAGACCGAATTACTTGGGTAAGAAGACAATTCTGTGTTCCTGGTAGGAGCAGAAAGAAGCGCTACTAATCGCAATTAATCGATTTGAACACTTCGCTGGTCCAAAAAGACCAAAATGTCAAAAAAGATAAACAAAGGCCTTTTTTTTGCACGATATCCGTCTACTCATTCACGCGACAAAAGCGATTTGCGACATGTTGGAAACGCTAAACTGGGAAGTGGTAGCCCATACGATTTACTTACCACGTCTGATTATCACTTGTTTGTGTTGATGGACCACGCACTTGCTGAGCAGCACCTTGATTCGCGCGCAAATATGAAACAATTGATTAATGACTGGCTTGCTGCGGGAAAAATATGTAGCTAGCAATACTTTTCAGTTAAAATTCTTTTTATCATTTTCAAACAATAAACGTGTCTTTTCTATACAAAAAATTCGATGTAACGTTTACATTTTTTATAAACCTATTCGATATGTCTATAATCACTCTACATTTTGTTGAAAAATATTTACTTCAGTTTTTTGGTAATAAAGAAAAAATATATTAACGAACAAGAAAGAAAGCGAATTTTAGTCAGCCTTGGAATTAATCATTACCACACAATACAATTGTGGGTAAACCTTTTAGCGTGTTTTAATAACTTTTGCTTATGTAGTATATAACAGCAAGGCGACTTCGCCTCTAAGTACATTTTCCGTTACAAAAAGGAAAAAGACCCCTTAAAAATTGAAAATTATAATATATGAAGATACAGAAAGTCACCCCCTCGTTTTTTATGCGGTCGTTTTTTAGTCTTTCAACTCTAGCAACCACTTTGATTTAAGAAACATTCTACAATTTCACCCTCACGAGCTCAACAAAAAGAAAAAAATTAGAAAAATATTTCTAGCTGACTAAAACGACTCTTGTTTATACCGCACGTCCAAAAATGCCTAGGTTCGTCGATACACATTTTAAGAAGTTGACCCGAGTGCAACTATTTAGAATGCAACAATCCGGTAACTAACAAAAATTAATTGAACTACATACATGAAATAGCGCATATATCCCCCGTATTCTTACGGTACGATGAGTAAAAAAGTCATATTCAGATAATACAAAAAAGAGATGAAAACAAGCAAGATGTGAAGATGTGAAAGACATCTAAAGTTAACTTACAAAACACACATAAGTGTAGCTGAAGTATCTAAATGTTTGTCTAGCGGTGTTAGTCATTTTCCAAAGATTAAAAAAATAAGATAATTCCCTAATGAATCAAACTCGAGTTTTTGAAATATCGGAAAATTGACTTCCTCTTCTTCTTCTAAGATAGATCTTAGAGTATCTGTAACAATAGTTCATGAAAGTACATTTTTAGATAATTTGCTTACACGTGAAATTAAAAAGTTAGGTGTTTGGACGAAGAACCAGCAACTAGGAACCTAACATCAACTAGTCTCTAATCTTTCAATTTCGATGAGAAACTACCTTAAAATGTAATTAACTTCATATAAAAAGTGTTACTATAATTTAGTTACACGCCTTCATTTTAAGTGTTCTGTAAATTTTAGGAAAAAAAATCCAACAATTCTTTAATCAGTGCTCCAGAGAACGTTGCAGGTTAATCACCTAAATATAGATAAAGCCATCTTATCTTTCAAAATAGAATCCTTTTCTCGAAATAACCAGTTGAAAATTTGGTGTAGGGGAGGGTGCAAGGCCTGAGACGGACGTTAAATTGTTCCTACCTCTGGGTCAGATACAGTTACAGCTTTCAAACTTGGCTACTTCCCGTTCATTGAACTTATATACATAAATTTGTTTTACCATTTCTAAGGATGGCATGCATGACGAAAGTATAGTTTTTATGTTTTTTGAGTGTGCTTCATAGTATGTGTAGGTAGCAATCTTATTAAGGAACCGTAGATGTGTAACGGATTCGTAAATCCCCAAAAGCAAAGTTAGCACAAAATCTCAAAGCAAGGAATAAAAAATTAAAATCATTAACAATATTAAAAAAGCAAAAATGAAATGTTTTTTTTTCCTTGGTGGAAATAAAGCTCGTATGACAAATACGCGCATGAATATTTATACGCCATTAAAATGCTTACCCTTATTCGAATATGATTTTTGTGCTTTGCATTATATTTATAAATGAAGCAAAAGTGACGAAAAAATGTAATACATCTTAAAAGAGAAGAAAAAACTTAAAGAAATGAATTAAAAATCTATAAAGACAAGAAAAAACTGTGGAGCTTTAGTCCCTATCTTTCAATCTCGTTAGTTTTCACATATTATAGACTCTTCATTGGACCGATTAAGATCATTTTTGCATTTACAAATAATAAATATAGATGTAGATAGAGATGTTTGATCAATTCAGTATTTTTACTTTAATATTTTGATATACGCTTTTATGCGGAATTATTGAGCCAGAAATGTATGTACACTTTCACTTAATAGATAATGGCTGATATATCGAGATATATTCTAACTTTATTGAAACTAATCTCAAATAGCTATTCTATAGCGAACGTAAGTGGTACACTGTACATAATTAGCAAAAAATTTATGACATTTGTAAAGCCAGTTGAAAGTAATTGCATTTGAAAACGGCCCGGAATACTGAGAAAAGTCACTATATTTTAAAATGACATTTCTGCTGATTCGCTCATTTCGATAATGCCCCGCAGGCGTTTGCGATGTTTATTGTGAAAATACTTTTTCAAAGTCTACAGCAAGCAAATGGATTGTCCGTTTTCCTTCAGGAAATTTCCATGTCGGAAACAAACCGCAATCTGGTCGACCAACCGTTAGCTTAAGAAGAGACAAGAAACTTGATATTTGAGTATCTTATGAACTAGCAAAACTGCGGATGGCAAACGACAACGAATCATTTTTGAAGAGGTTGATAATGGGCGATGAAAAGTGGGTTATGGCAATATTGTGTACAAACGATCGTGATCTAAGGTTGGCAAAGCGATGGTAAATCCGGATCAGCGCCATGAATGGTAATACTTTGTGTTTTTGCAATTGGCAGATAATCGTACCTCATGAGCTGCTACAATCCGGTCGGCTGACTGGTTTTCATCTCGGCGAAGAATAACTAATGAGATCAAGGTTTTTGATCCTCTGTGAGAGAATTTATAAGCAGTTTACACCGACTTTGGCACTTGATCTGCATATTTCTGTAGGACGCTCAGACAAATCAACATTTTTCTAGCTTTTAAAAATTCTTGTCTATATTTTAAACAGTATATGTGTAATTCACCCTCAATTTCATAGAGCAACGCAACGGTATAGAGGGAATAAAAGCGTGTACAGGAGATAAATATTTAGCGCCTATTTTTAATCGCTTCAAAGTGCAATAACGGCAACTTAAAGGAGAAGGTAGTTTAAATGCTCAGAAAAGGAGATTTATACAAGCCACTGTCTCCTGGCACACACACAGACACAAGCACGCTCAAGAGAGCCCAAAAGCATATATGTGTGAAATATAGATATGGTCGAAAATGAAAAATAAATAAGTAAAAAATGTGCCACTCTTATGACTGAGCATGAAAAAAATGAATAAATCAATAAGTAAACAAATAAATGTGAGAGTGAAAAATAAAGGAAAGAGAAAAAATGATGTAATATATTAAAAATCGATTTTCAATTATTTAGCGCTGGATATTTAAATTACCAAAGCAAAAAAATTCCCAAATGATATTTCCTAACAATATTTCATTAAAAATAAGAGGACGACAACGAGGGCATAGATGCAAAAAAGACACGCACACAAAAAATAATTCAATGTAAAAAAAAAGCAACCCCAGAAATTTTTTAATAATGCGCATATATAAATGGCAGTGGTGGGACAAAAATTCCGCTTGTGTGTCCTAATACATTGTAAATTCTACCCCTGACACCAAAAAACTTTTTCAGCAGCTACAATGATAGTGAAAAGCAGATATCTCCACCATCTCTATACATCTCCATTCGAATAGATGACAAGACGCGTCGTGCCAGTAAAAATTTTTAGTTAACTTTTGAATTTATGTCATTATTTTTCTGTTTTTATCGATATTCCACCTTTTCCCTATATATGCTTTTTTGATATGTCTACATAGTTTATTTTACGGGCGCCTTGCTGAGTTGCAAGCGGAACCTCAAGTTGAACATGCAACGACTCATTTGGTGGTGGATATAAAAATTTACATTCGTAATGGGAGCAAGTGGATATGTGTGCATTTATGTAAAACAATATTTTTCAATATACACACCAATTTTTTGTCTTCTTCCGAAAACATATGTATATTTGAATGTGACTGTGACTGTGAGGAAGAGCATGGGTATGAGGGTTGGCATGGGTGCGAGGGTGAGAGTGAGCATGAATGTGTATGTGTGGGTTAGTTGTAAGTGTGGGTGAGGGTGTCTGTGTGTGTGTGTGTGTGTGAGTGAGAGGGTATATGTGTTGATGTTGATGTGCTAGTGGCTACAGATGTAGCTGTAGACGTGGAGGGAGTGTGGACGTGTAAGCAAGTGGGCGTGGGTGGGTGTTCGGGTGTGGACGTGGGCGCAGGTATACGTATGCACGTATGTATGTGGGCTTATGGGTGTGTGGTTGCGCTCGTGAAAGATGTGGGAATGACTGTAGATGTGGGTACCGGCTGTGGATATGTTTTTAGTATGGGCATGTAGCTGTGGGTGAGAATTCAAGAGCTAGATTGTGGGGCTTTAGCCAGATAAGAACCATATTTTCTACGTGTTTCTGTATTCATAAACTTACATATGTGTATCTGTATACATATATGCATGCATACCTGAATATTGTGTTCATAAATATCGTTATATTAAAAAGGCCAGATTTCGAAATGGATGGGACTAAATAAAATTTTGTTGATCCGGTTACTAAGAAAACATGTCAAGGGGCAAAGATGGCAAAGGATTAATCATTTCGGTGAAAGTAGAGTAAACTCCAAACATTAAAATTGATAAAAAATTTTTGTCTACTAACAGTCGACAGAATTTTTACAAAATTGTAACTCATTCATTACAAAATTGTAGTTGTTAAAGAGAGCTTGCCCTTTTTATCACTCCACAATTACGTTTCCAATCATTAGAGTTTCGATGCGGAATCTGATATTTCACTATTTCACAGTGGACCATAAAAAAGGCCTCTTTGGTTTTTAGTTGACGAAAATTATATAATATTGAAAATCCATCTAAAAGCGATAATTGTTCACAATAATGAAAACCTACCCTCTCACATCAAAAATATCTTACAAAAATGTAGTTTAAGCGCGTGTAAGGGAGAAACCACTTGATTATGATTTCAAGGTGCATGATTGTGATTGTGATATAATTGACTAGCAAAGTATATTGGCCTCTAATATCAGCGTCCAGACTGGGACGTGTCTTATTAATTTTAGACTTTTAGCATGTTCCGAATTAAAGAGAGCTTTTGGGATCAATGTTTTTGCTTAGGCTCTTTTGCTAGCAATTTAGTTTTTGCTTAGGCTCTTTTGCTAGCAATTTAGTTTTTGCTTTCTTTAACATTTCCTTTTCTTTCGAGCGGCTCAGAATTTGACTTATTTCAAGCATTTAGTACCGTATCTACGTTATGACTATAAAGGAATCGCTTGTAAGTCAACCGGTGGCAACTCATTTAGCGCTTGATTAAATTTGGTGTCGTTCCATCCACTATTTCCAAGTTTAATCCTTTTGACTGATGTTGAGAGATCTGGACGATGTTATGAGTAATGGCAACTTCTGCATAGTCAAAAATGTTATTTGTCAGTTGGCGCACCTGAGCAAAAATTCTATACAAAAAACGTTCCATCACAGGTCTCGTCCACTAACGCTTTTACTGGAGATTTTAATATGAAATTCTTCAAATCATAAACTGGGACATTAACGACGCTGGTTTTTCCAAAAGCTTTCCACATATATTATACAAGATGACAATCTTCGTACAAAAGCAGAGCAGAGCAGAGCAGGTATTATAAAAAATTAGTAATTCGGCTATTGCACTTCATCAATCATAACCCGAAAGAAGAATTTAATATTTTCATGAAGCCTCATTTAATTTTATGGCTTATCTATGGAAATTTCTTAGAACGCCTATTTACTGCAATTATTTTGAACTGATCCATTAAATAGATTACTTTTAAATAGATTTTAAGTATTCAAACATTTTGAACATGTTAGTGCGAGAAAGAGATGAGAAATACTTAGAAAATGCTTAATATGGTCGTATTTTTGACAATATATTCATTTCGGAGCACCTTTTTTATTCGTGTTTAATCATATGAAAGCCTTCAATAACTTGTTTTCAGAAGCTTTTAATACTTTTAAAGGTTTGTTTAAATGTCTTTAGATTGTGTGCCAAGTACTCATGGCTTGATAGCAGAAATATTTCTTTCTCGACCTACCCTTTCCCCTTTTCTTAAGATAAAGGTGGTGGGTATAAAGGATTTGGCACAGCCGAATAGTTTTCTTATCACAGACATTACATAGACAGATGGAAAGGCGGACAGACGGACAGATGCTTAAATCGATTCTAAATTTGACCCTGAACAAGAATATATATACTTTGTGGGGTCTCCGAAGTTTCCTTCTGGGAGTTGCAAACAAAATGACAAATGAATGAACAACTCACCTTCGGTGGTGGATATAAAAATGTTGGGTCTTTGCTGATTATTCATAAAGCCAAGCAGATAGGCTCGTAAAAATGTCCGACGTATTGCGCTAGCTATCCTGTAGTAGCTCCAAAAAAATGTAAAAGATCAACCACGCCTATTTTATATAATAGATGATTGAAATTTAAATTTATCGTGAAAACATTCGTAACATCATGAAAGAAGTTGTAAAACACCCATAAAATATTCTTAACTAGTATCAAATTTGGCATTCACCTAGACATATCCATCGTACACGTTCATTCGTATCGAAAATGAATATCATAAATGTTATATATATTGAAGAAGTTCCTCTGGTGATATATGTAATAAAACAATTCGAATAGAATTTTTCCTGATATCTTCCATAAACAAGTCTTTTGTAAAACCGCTTGAGTGTGTAAATTATGTATATGTTGCCTGCAAATATATGTTCAGTGAAATTCGTATAAGTCGTCAACGCCATATTCTCTAATCCTTTTCTTGTATTTCTTCTCCATGCCTTACATATCTGCATCCAATCTTTCCTATTTTAAAGCGCAGGTCCTTTGCATACTATAAAATCCTTAGAATAAAGAAAAAGCTACGATAAATTTTAAATTAATTTTCGTTTTTCTTTCTTTGCCAACTTGTTTAAGGGTACGTACATTCAACACGCTCGACAGAAGTTCAAAACAATACAAGCTTCTATTAGCTCACCCCACTTGTAAAACACGTAGGTCTTTAATAAGAAACTAAAATATTCTTTCAATGTCAATAATACTGATCAGTATTGTATCAATACACATTTACAGTTTTTTTTTTGCTCTTAATATGAAAAGGGTTAAACAAAAATCT
Organism: Glossina brevipalpis; assembly: GCA_000671755.1. NCBI lineage: Eukaryota > Metazoa > Arthropoda > Insecta > Diptera > Glossinidae > Glossina > Glossina brevipalpis. The sequence goes on along the minus strand of KK351050.1, from coordinate 745,379 downwards.
GGAACCAATTCGAGCATACATATTGTGGGTACATTCAGGGATGGAAATTAAGTTACGTAATACAAAGAAAAGTATATATATATATATACAAATTCAGTTTAGATTGCTACATATTAGTTGATATTGACATATAAGCTATTACCGAATTCGTTTGATGCAGGGATGAAAGAAAATCGCCAAATTTATAGCAAGCATTTTCTGGTTTAGTTTCAATGTGTTACAAATCAATACAAGTAAATCAATGTAGAAAAGTAACCCTCCTTTCAGGTCGTTATCATAATGATAAAATAAAAAAAAGGTGGTATTAAAAAACATTTTAAAAATTGGAAAAACCAAGTAAGTATTTTAATTCTCTGCCTGTCCTCTATATTCAATATTCAATATTAGCAACCCTCAGTTACATATAGATTCAATAACTGTAACCTATAAGACACTAGTATATACATAAGATATTATTAGTTCTGATAAGGAAGCCAAAAGTATTTCTTTACACTTAAGGAGGATCAATAGCTCGTTGCACTAATAAAAACACCAGAATTTCGGATGAAACTCCATGATTCGAAATTTTTTTGGCTGCGGCCACACGACCATGTTCAGCGTCAGATGGAAATAATGCTAAACTTATAAGCAGTATACTGCTCTTTTTCTATGTTAACTTTGTCCATTTGCGATAATTTTTAAAAAATTGCAATCACAAATTATCCATATATGTAACGTTTATACAAAATGTCAATTACAATAATTATCCAATAATTTCTTTACAGGCTTTCAAATCAAGGTTTTTTGTTTCTCTTGAAATTTTGCCTCGCTTTTCACAAACCGCCTGGCTACAGATTATCTTCATCAGTTTTGTAATTTTTAGGACTCTATTGCCATGTTTGCCTATGTATCCTAGTTGACTTGTGGACAAGCGGTTGTCTTTTAGTTCTATTTCGACACCCATACAATGTTTTCGAACACATTAATTTCTTATATCAATATGTTCATTCAATGTTCGTATAAACATTTTCGTGAATCTAGCATCATTTAAAGCAATAATAATATCGTATTAAACTGTTAAGTGTGTTGATTGCGTTCCGATTGAATCCATCTGAATTTTTTAATTACTTCATCAATTTTTTTGAACTATTGCTTTTGAGTTACTTAATTCCTTCAACTGTTTTACTCAGCATTCATAATTTATCTTACATAATTTCTTCAAAGCACTCAGGCTCATCCATGTAAATTTCTTACTCAAAGATGCTATTTAAAATGTAGTTGAAACATCTAACATCAAATTGCATAAAGCACTTAACGCGCATAATAATCTTATTAATGTTTGTTGAAGTACGGAAGCAACCGATATAAACTTGTCAACAGTTTTGCGAGCAAACTTTTACAACTAATATTGCTTCTCTCTTCTCAACATTTCCGTTTATAACTTACTACGATGCGATTTTTAGGTAAATTTATAGATTCGTAGGTGCAACTCTTTATTAATGAGCTGTAATCATCCATCATTCCATCACAATGCATCATTTTTTCACTTTTTCTGATGATACAACTTCTTTTTCAGTATTTGGATCAATAATGCTTTAAAATATTAGTTTTGATAAAATCTATGGGAAGTTCTGCTCTTCTTCCATTACCACTTGAACGTTCTCACCTTTATCAGAATTTTTATTTTCATCCGTTATGTTCACTTCGATATGGTTAATGGACTAATTACAAAATCATAGATCTATCAATGCTTTCATATTTGTATTTACATATAATTCCTTCTCTATAAATCTAACATCTCTACTTTTGGTTACTCCGACTAATAGTAAAGTAGTAATAAATACTCATATTTAGTACATTCCCACTTTGACTTTAGTAAACGTTTTCCAGCTGATTTGTCGAAAGTGTCGAACAGACGAAGGTAGTCCACTCGATTATTGTTTCGAAGTTTTGCTACTCAAATATGCTGGGCACCAATTTCTAGTATATACCGCTGTGTCAATATTATAAGTATTATAAGTTGGCTTCCATCGTATAAGACCTTGACATTTCAACCAAAGTTCAAACAAGTTGAGAGGGATGAACACTCTCTTTTATCAACACTCTCTTATTATCTTTCGAGTCTATGAATTTTTAAATTCTTTTAATCTCTCTGAATATTCTCATTTTCAGCTCATAAAGTATACAAAAGCACTTCTGAAGTAATCGCCTGCATTTTCTTAACGACTGTGCAGACATTGGACAATAAAAATCTATACGAACGATTTCTAAAATTCCTTTTGAAGATTTGCAATTTTTTCGGGGAAACATGTACTCTAGATTTTATCACATATTTCTGAGTTAAATAACCCTTTGACCAGATTCAGATTTAGTTGTTTTTGATTCAAATGGCTGTATCTTCTGTGCTAAAGGCCAAATTCAGTTGCTTTCAGATGTCTTGAATTATCTGAGCTTCATTACTATTTGGTCTATAAATATCCACCATGTAAATCTCATCCTTCATTCTGGCACTTCTTAAGAGAAGAACTTCTAATTTCTTCATTATGATCTTGCTTCCCTTATCCGTTGCTGTTGCCAATTAATATTATATTACACCGTAAATCTGAGACTTAAAGGGCGCTAAACAGGTCTTTGTCAGTTTACTTTTCACAAAAGTTATACAACTGCAATAACGTTTACATCTAATTCTGTTTCTTGAGCTATTCGAATTTCTCCATTAAAATGGTGGTCCATACACATATTTAATCTACCGCTCCTATCTATGCATGATGAATCCAGCTTCACAAGAAAATATGTCGAAACTGAAGATATCGTGATGCGACTTAAGCTGCTTCCGCTTCCTCATACAACCTCTTGCCTTATTATTCCTGCGGCAGCTGCAGCCCGTGCAGGTAGTCTGGTTGAGTCATTGCGTCCATATCTTCAAAGATTGTTTCCTTTTCCATTTTGCCTTCCGCTTTGACGAAGGATCCATCTCCGTCGTCTGGTCCCATGGCTAGTGATTCCATACTGACTAAAAAATCCTATTGGGAAAGGGATTTTTGCACCCAGACTCGCTCCGGAACTTCATCGAAAACTCCTTTTGTTAACTTAAGTCGAGTGCATATTTTTAAAATCTGTTCATCATAATATCGAGCTATTTCCTTTTTTAAAGTTATGGTATAAGTTGAAAATTTTGATATTTTCCTTAATAAAAAACATAACTAAGATAACTAACAATTCACAGCATTAAGTGTTGTCTATCATCAAAAGCTATTTCTTGTAATTGTCGAATGATAATTTTCAAAATATCTGCACCTGCATACTGTGTTTGCTACCGAAGTCATGGTGGGCACAAAGGACTTTAGGGAAACGCATTGCAAAAGCTGTCATCGCCTAGTTTTGTAATACGACGAGTTGGTACCCGAAATTAGTCTAACAATAAATACGGTCACATCTGATGGCATTGGATTTACTGCCACATATTTAATGTCTATGCTGTCAAACATAAAGGACCATAAAGAATCAACCCTCGTAAATTGTTGAAGGATAGGGTAACTGCACTTCAAGGAATAACGAAACTTGCTTGAAGGAACATTGAGCAGAGTAGTCAAAAGCAGAGCCGTTTCCATTATTTGCAAGTGGAGGCCGCGCATAAAGAAAGCCATCATGCTTAAGCATCACCTACTGCCCAAGGCCATTGATCAGGTTGCCATTAAATTAGCGCCGCTTTACATAGGACCATATGTAGTTAAAATATATATTTCACTGATCGTTATTACTTTGAAACAGCAGTCGTATGACATACACAGCTGATTCAAAACTCGTAACTACGGATACCATTGTCCCAAATATTCCGATACCCGAAAAACATTTATCTAATAACACTCTGTCGATAACATTAACTCGTTTTTAACTAATCACACGACCTTTCACATTATTCCAGAAGAAAAAATTGTCAAACTGTGAGGAGTGCCGAGAAGAGCTGCTCCGAGAAGAGCTGCTTCGTGGTCGGGTTATTGGACGGCATCGAAGCCAAAAGTAATCCTATTACACGCGTAGGCACTGGGATAGATGTGGACTGCCTCGAAAGGCTCCCATACGACGTACGTTGGGGAGCTGAAGGATTGACGGTAAAAAATGGAGCTTCGTGAAGGACCACCCGGCAGGAGGCTGAAGCGGCTGTACTTCTATGGAAGGTATTAGCGTTTATACCAGCAAATCGGCAATAATTAATAATTCAACCGTCCAAGGATCAAAAATGCAAGGGTCTGTCTTACATGAAATAGAACATTTTGTAAATCATCTGTTTCCGAATTCCTGTAATGGTTGGGTATGCCACGCATTGCCATATCTCAATTGAAAAACGCGGGATGCCCCAATTCCACTGTCCATGTTTTCCGCTTATAAACACCTTAATTTTAAGGTACATAAAATAAATGAGGAATTGGAATACTTATGGTGAGTATTAACAGAAACAACGATAATAGATCAATGGAATACAGTATTATAAAAGATATGAAATAAAACAATTATAATGCAAAATGTTAGAATTAATATATATTAAATGAACTATAATGAAACATATAAAATAAACAAAATATGAACCAAGGAATGAATTACGACGATTAATATAGAATAATGGAAAATGCATAAAATATATAATAAGAAATGATTTATAATAATTAATATGAAGTAATAGAAAATATATAAAATATGAGTAATTTATCAAGAAACTAAGATATGAGATATAAAGGAAATAACAGGGTATATCAAATATATGTAATTTGTGAAGATTAAAATATAAGATAATTTAGTCTAGCACACTAACCCAAACGAAAGACATGTGAGGTCAAAACGAGGCACGACTTTTGGTCCTAACAGGGGATATTCCTATTCGACGTAGTTACAGCTGACTTCGAATATGAATCATACCAATTGACAAGGCCAGTCTGATTTCCAAAACCGATATGGGGATTGATATTAAAATTTGCGAATTTAGTTATGCACAATATGTTTTTATATGTATATATATTTATGTATAAGAAAAAAATATATACTTACGTATAATAAATAAGATATTTTTTTAAGAGATTAGAAATTTCCAAATTAAAATTTTGTAAAATTCTATTTTTATTTAATTTTGTATGTTTATTATTTTTTATCATATGTACTTTGCCCATAGAAAACAAACAAATGTGATTTTATCTCTTATTTTTTTACGGAGCTGTCATTTACTAATTCATAATGATTGGAAATAATGAAATTGTAAATAATGAAAATTAGTGATAACGGTACATGAAGCTAAAGAAAGTGACACTCACCTGTCAACTTGCAAAAGTTTAGTCCCACCTTTTAAAAATAATACTAATTACATGATTACTGCACTTATTCTTTTTTTCCCACAAGTAAGGGAATATAAGCTTCAAAAAAGAGGTTAGAGAAGAATAAAAGGGGTTATTTAAAATATAAAAGCTATTTATATAATTTTATATTTCATTTTGCATTTTTTTTCATTCTGCTGCATATTATGTTATATAGAATTTAATTTCTCGGGGCCCACCGTTTCATTACTTTCATTTGTATATTTTTCCATATGTTCAACTTCATAAATATAAGCGCAACTTCATTGTGTTTAGGTCCTTTCCTCCCTTTTAATTTCGTTACTACGTTTGTTCAATGTTTTTATATTTTAATTCCAAAAAATTTTGTTGTAAAAAAAAGTAAAACGTTTTTAAATAAAATTTCGAAAAAACAACTTATATAATATACCCACAAAGTACAAACTAATATTAAATATTGCCAATTAATACTTCAATTAAATATAAATATTATAATATTATTATTATTATACTCTAGAGTAATGAAATCAATTCTTAGATTAGAGAGATGAGAGCATTAGCAGCTTAGGTTATCGGCTCGTTGGTGTTTTTTCATTTTTATTGGCTATGAAAAACTCTACCGCAATGAGATTTGAACCCGCGTGTACTGATTTGCTAGAGGCGCATCTTAACAATTCAGCCACAGTTGAGGCTTATAATATTAACCTGCGAAAAGTAACTAAGATGGCTATTTATTCACAAGAATATAAAAAAATGTCCTTTATTCGTTTCGCTTCTTATCTACGCGTCTCTATACGAAATCTAATAATATGGTCAGTTTTCCAAAACAATTTTTGACAGTCACTTCCTTTTTCGTTTTTTACTCTATACTAATGCAAATTGCAGAGTGACACCATTTTTTGTGTCACTTTCCAATTTGCTTTAGCACAGATCATGAAAAAAGAATAATTTTCGCAACAATCTCCTACAAAGTGGTATCGTAACATAAAAAGTAACTATCAATTAAATGTAAACAATAATACGCAAAATTTTATTATAATTATCTGTAAATGTGAAACAAGATAATAAAAACAAGCAATGACTCTCATTGGTAAGAAAGAGAGATAAATTATGCCGCTAAATCTTAGGAAAAATTACACGAAAATATAAGAAATAAAACAGATGCAGTTTTAATTCGGAATGTATAGCGTTATATGATGACTCTCCTGATTTCGCATCTGTTGAATAAATATCCTTGTTCTTCGCAGAGAGACTTAAAAATCATTTCTTTGCGCCACGTATGATTTTCCTCGTAGCTATCGTTTTATCATTTGTTTTGCATTAATGAAAGGAGAAATAAACTGGCGTGCGTATGCTTCCTGTAAACAAACTATAATGCGTTACTTGGACAACGATAAACGGAAAAAATTAAATGAGAACAATAATACACAAAATTTTATTATAACTATCTGTAAATGAAACAAGAAAATAAAAACAATTAATGACTCTCATTGGTAAGAAAGAGAGACACATTATGCCGCTAAAACTTAGAAAAAATGACACAAGAATATAAGGAATAAAATAGATGCAGTTTTAATTCGGAATATATAGGGTTTTTCAATTCTTTACCGGTTAGCGAAATGAAAGATGTTTAACGGAAACATCCTAGAAACGAATAAAAATGGGATTTCAATCCAAAATATTCTGTCAAGGTGCAGGAGTCAAACCACTGTCACCAAAGAAAGAAGTCAGCGAAATGTGTCCGCCAGCCTGTTAAATGGGAAGTTTTATTTTTATTTTACTAATTCCTCATGTTATTATAAAGGTAAAAGCAATTTAACGTTATGAACAAATAGTAAATATTTTTTTGATTGTTTATATAAATTTATTTAAGTCATTGCGTCAGCAGTAGTTTCAGGTCAACTTTCAAGAAACAGATGAATGAAATGCTATGTTTCGTTGAAGACCATCCCAGCCACAAAATTATCAACAAACTTCTTTCTAAGACTGAGGGGTGAGCTAAGCAGCAAGCTAAATTCAATAGGTTTGTAAACAAAAGCAGATGAAGTTCAGCTTTCACCTTGAAATTTATGTAAATGTTATTTCATGTCATTATATTTTTAATTTACAATCTATCCAAAAAAATAAATTAATTTCTAAATGGAAGATACAGTATGCGATGCCCTTTCAATCATCTTATCTCATTGAATTCGCCCAGAAGAAACACTTGCCGCGAAGTTTTTAGCGATTTATAAGTAAACAAACAATATATGTTCCTTTGTTATTTTACACTACACTACACCACTGAGAGCACACACAGAATTTACTTTTTCTCACGCACACCAGCGTAATTACAGCGTAGTCTTCCGACGTGCATTTTTGAAATTCTTATGCTCTATCCACACAACATATACATTTTGGTTTATGATATATAGTACGTAAGCAGCTCGTGGATTTAATAAAATTTAGAAGATAATTTGAAAGCAAACCAATCAAATGCTTCCTTATTCTATTCTTGTCAACTGTATCCTGGTTTAAGTTTCTGAATATCATTTGCTATACAGAAAAAATTCACAACAGTCCACGCAAATTTGTACGCTTGTGTGACTCATTAGTCAGAGGCTTCAACAATAGGTCTAGTTTTGTTCTTCTTTTTTTTCATATGAAGTTTGAAAGCGATTTTTGTAACAACTCTATTCTACACACACTCACAATGACCCTCCTGACTTTGTTGCAATAATGTAATAAAGTTATACCTTCTACTTGGTTAGTGCATTGCATCACTGCAGCAATGCATGATACAAACGCATTCATTCTGTTCAGGAGTTTGATCTACCTGGTGAACATTCAAACCACATGAATTACAATTAATATGTTCCAGTAAGAGACGGGGAGTAGTTATATAAAAACATCCATATACATATTACAATGATAGTACGAATGGCGCACGGGATTGCAACGTAAGGAAATAGAGTGTGGCAGCCAGGATTGCCATGTTATATGTAGTATGAAAGCATGTAATTTATAGTGAAATACAAATGATGAAGAGATTCGTAATCAATTTTTAATTTGATGAATGAAGTGTATTAAAATATTATGAATATTTTAATGTATTTTTATCTACCTCGATAGATTGCAGTGCGCGTTTCTTACGGCTCCCTCATTTATTCATTTACAATAACCGAAAATTTAGTTACAATAATGAAACTTATGCTGTTACACTGCGCTAATGAAATTTACTAACAGAAATCAGAGTTTGTGTCAATTTTAGAAACTGATACTCGTTACATGATGGCCGCCGTGTTTGTTTGTTGTTTAAATAATGCAGCTTTTTCTTCTTAAAGTACCCAGCAAATAACAACAGATAATTTGCTGTGTTGCTGAAAAGAAACAAAAGAGTGTATTTATAGAAAAAAGACTAACTTCGGTTTGCCTTTTATTTTTTCAAGTTCCTTAATGTAAAGAAAAATGATAGCAGTGATAGTTACGACGAAAGTCATATGTAAGTTAAGCAAGTTTGATCCTCAAGAATTGACGCCATCGCTAAAGAGACTTGATTAAAAGGTACGTTGCCACTACCTCTATACTATGTATAACACATATTCAATGAATGTAACAGGTACAAACAACTTGTATTCGTCTTTGACTGCATGATTCAGACTGCAAAATTCGTTCATTGTGTTGCTTTTCTCCACGTTACGTTCTTCTTTCCCTTCACTGATTTTCACGTTTGATCGCTTTGCAAAGCCAACTCACTTCCTTGAATACTTCACGAACATTTATGTGCAAAATTAAATATATGACAGACTATATCAACACGCATGATTTGCTTATTCCAATTGTGTATATAACAATTAAACGTCAATATAGTAATCTCCTAAAGTTTCTTGAAGCTCACGTTACGACATATACTTTTTTTTAACTGCCACTAGATGAGATCAACAAATACAAGTTTGCCAATAATGGTGTACATTTTTCCAAAGGCATGAAATGCGATGGCTTCCAAAAGGTGAGTAGTTAAAAGGACGAAGACGATACGAAATAACGAACATTTAATGAATATTGTTACTTTTTTGTATTTTAACCTAATTTGGAAAATGAGAAATATTTCTCTCATGATCAAATAATTGAATAGTTGAACTACCGATGTTTTTAAATTTTTTAAATCAAGAGTTTTTAATATCTATTCACTTTTGAAATTGTTCAAAAGAAATTAAACGGTCTTCTATTTTATGAATGTTAACTAAGCACATGTTTTCTCATGTTTGATCATTTGTATTGCAACGAAGTACGCAGGTAGTTTTTTAACTTTTTAGAAAATAATATGTAGCATATGAATGTTATAACCGTGTCTGTACATATATTATTGTTTATAATTTTGGAACATTTTAGTTTTCCAACACTTATTAACTTTACAGACTTCTCATTTACTAACAAAGCAGCCAAACGATCAGCGGTAATATGCGAGAAACAAATAACCGCTTTTATCTCAAATCGCGACTCACATAATTTCCGACAATACGATTGGCTAATGCAGCCAGTGGGTTGCATTTTATAATTCTAACCTTAAGCGCTGTATGAAAATGTGGTAATACCTTCAATGGGCTTACATATGTTTCACAAAAAAAAAACAAGAAAAAATGAGAATACGGAATGTTTCCCATTAGTGAAAAAGAATGCTTAAATTTTAAAACGCCGAATATATATTTTCCGTATCGAAACGAAACAAAACAATAAATTTTAGGAATTTGGGAGTTATAAATCACCAAAAGATACAAATTATCAGTGTAAACAAAAATAATAAATAATATAAACATTGTGTTGTAAAAAAGTTGTACTATAATGTTGACAGAATTTTTATTGTGTCTTAAGAGAAAGCTTGTCAAATCTATGTTCCTTAATGTGATTGTATAAAAAGTTATAGTAAAATTGATTATAAATAAGGAAGTATTATCATTAATTAAAAGGAGAAGTCGCGAGTATTTACCAGTAAACTTTTCCTGAGTTTCAGAAGATGTTCATGTGCTTATATGTATAAACATTTATACATATATTTAAGAAAGTTTTGAAAAAGTGCAGAATTGTATTATATTTGCAGAATGCAGATCCAACAAAGTTCAATTTTCATAAGTCATTTTAAAGTATTAAATTATTATTAAATACTTTTGGAAGATTTTATACTAAAGCAAACTTCTCAATGGAAAGAGGAAAAAGTAAATAGAAAGTTAAACATTAATGAAGAGATTGAAAACAGCAATGCGTCGTATAACTGACTTCAAATATATCAATTGGCCCTTATAATATGTCGTATTTATAAAATGACAAATTCTTGCATAAAATATCATTTACTTTAGTTTTTTGTTTCTTCGGATTAGCATAGCAAATAATCTAGTCAACCTGCAACAAAGCTACATGTAATTTAGCACATTATTCCCCGGTTGTAAATCATAATGTCACATCTACCTACGCCGCTTTATGGATTTGCAGTCTTCTTTTTAATATTTTGGTGCGGCACTTGGTGTTTGCATTTATTAGCAATTTGTTATGGGTAAGAGTTTCTTAAATTGTAACTTTATAGACAATGTTTAAAGTCCTTTTGGTTCCAGTAAATTTAAACTGCATAAAAAGTCGTCGACATTTCTAAATGAAACACCTTTACCGGGAGTCTCAATATTGAAACCGCTTATGGGTGTAGATCCCAATTTAGAACACAACCTTGAAACGTTTTTTACTATGGATTATCCAGTGGTAAGTATTTAATAAATAAATTTGGCAAAGCAGGGTGTACGCAAAAACCAACCTAATTTTTTATCAAAAAAGATTTTATAGGTAAACAGATAGAATATTACGCACACATGTACACACTTATTAGATGCTAAGATATTTTTACGTTTTATGCGTGATGGAAATTTGGAATAATTCATAAATGGACCTGCGTTTTTTTATTCACAAGGGATGTAATTTTGTGTCTCACCTGTGAAATACACAATTAGAATCAAACGATTTTACAGCGAATCTAAAGTTAAAAAAATTATAACAAACGCTTCTTCGACCCTGATCGGTTTACAATTATGGGGGCAATTCACTGATAAATTTTTAACCTTGAGGCCATACCCATTCAAAGAGTATTCGATAACTTTTCGCCTACAAATGGATAGCTGTTTCGTGATAACATCTCTTTTAATTTTAATACGAGACGAGATAACATTATATTTATTATTAAAATTTATTTATCCAAACAAACAAGATCTTGAACCAAGGCAAAATGAAGGGTCTGAAGATAAATTCGAATTTAACTAGCAAAGACATTTACCAATAACATTAACAGAGCTCTGTGAAAGCATTAACGTAGATCTGTAAAGCAATTAGCGTCAAGCTTTTGTTGGATTTGGAAGCCCACTACGTCCAAATTAAGATACCTAGGAAACTTTTGTAAACGTCATGTGAATCTACATGGAACAACCTTTAAAATTATATATGAAGTGAACCCGCTATTTTAGTAAATTTCTTTCAATAAATGCTTGAATATCGATATATCAACGGTAGCCGACCAAACAAAATTAGCCATATTTTAGGCTCCAGTGCGGCTAAACTAGAAAATTCCAACGCTATTCACATACATCACGTGAATGTGTATGAAAATAGCTTTCAAATAAGGTAGGTGAATTCAAATTCGGCTTTTCAGAAGTAGTTTTAAAATTTTTTTGAAAATCACTCACTTAGCAAAATTGCATATGGTGTAATAACATTAATAGAGAAAAACGAATTTAAATTTTTTTTTAACAGATTGAAATTCATTTTTAGCAGATTCAAATTCGTTTTTAACATACTAAAATGTATGTGAATATCTTTGGAATTTTCTAGTTTGGCGGTACTAGAGTCTCTAACTTAACTATTTTTCCATAGTCGGCTTATGCTATGGTACCAAATTTAAAAAATTTTCTAAAAATATTTCTGAAAAGCCGAATTTGAATTCACCTACCTTATTTGAAAGCTATTTTCATACACATTCACGTGATGTATGTGAATATCGTTGGAATTTTCTAGTTTAGCCGCACTAGAGCCTAAAATATGGCTAATTTTGTTTGGTCGGCTACCGTTGATATATCGATATTCAAGCATTTATTGAAAGAAATTTACTAAAATAGCGTGTTCACTTCATATATAATTTTAAAGGTTGTTCCATGTAGATTCACACGGCGTTTTAAAAAGTTTCCTAGGTATCTTAATTTGGACGGAGTGGGCTTCCAAATCCAACAATAGCTTGACGCTAATTGCTTTACAGATCTATGTTAATGCTTTCACAGAGCTCTGTTAATGTTATTGGTAAATGTCTTTGCTAGTTAAATTCGAATTTATCTTCACACCCTTAGCAAAATGAACATTAGTAAGTAAGAATATCGGCTATATTTTAAGAAAAATCAAAACTAGGTGGTCTAATCATTTAAATCACGTTAAGTATTTTATTGATAAAACGATCTGCAGGTACTTTCAAGCCGTTCACAGATATTCATTGCACCGAATGCGAGTCTTGGAATGGGGGAAAGGTTAAGCGGTAGGTGCAGTCGTTTCGCTGGCATTCTGTTTGCTTGGTTGATTGGTATTTAATATTATTTTAGTGAAAATTAGTGAAAGGCTGTTGGCTCTGTTATGATTTTTGTTCGGTATATTATCTTTAATTTATCAGTTCTGTATTTATCAGCATTGAGATTTGTCTTCTCTAAAGCCTAGTGATTGTTATTGCAGTTAAAGCAAAAGGTAGGTAAACACTCATCAGAATTATATGAAGGTCGTCTGCAATCAGGCTATGTTGTTTACCCTTTAGAACTATTTTTGTTTGGCAAAGTCGTTATTAATTCTTTTTTCATAAGTGTGATCTGTATCCCAGAAAATATGAAACTTGTTAGGGTTTTTATCGTTTAGTCCCGGTGCCACAGTGTTATTTTTACGTTAATGACTTCCTTAGAACATTAAAGCCATTGGCAAACAAAATCTCTTCAACTACAAGTCACACCAAACGCTATCACTACGTTAACGAAATGATACAGGTTAGTAGATCTCGCCGATGTTTAAAAGTATGAAACCAATTGTTCTAGAACAAAAACGAAATTTGCCGCTTTCTTTTTCGAACCGTGAGAAGGTACAGATCTAATTTTTGAAAGATAATAATTACATTTGAAGTATTCTGTTAACATACCTGCCCTGTAAGAAACAAAAGTTTTACGGAATTATTTTGCAAGAAGCAAATGATGAATAAAAGCAAAATTTGAGTTGTTCTAAAAATGTTTAGATCGCAAACAAGTTTATAATCGAAACTTGTTGATCATTGCATTTCTTCTTTAAAAACGGAGGTACATTATTCCCGCATTTGTATTGTAATTGCCAGCTCAATTACAAAATGAACAAAATTTGTAATTTGATTTGAAAATCTGAATAATTGGACAAAAATTTCAAGTATAATAAGCTATAATGAAACATATTGTAGTAACATCCAAGTTCTTGTAGAAGGGCGAGATTTATATCGGTGATGTATCTTTACTAATTTAAGTTCTACCTTAATGCAGCTTGTCAAAATTCTTTATCCTTTCCGTGAAAAACGAATTTAAAAGCAATCATATTACCTGCTACATTGATCTAACCAAATTCAAAAAAAAAAAAAAAATTGCAATCGTACGGATTTAGTCTACGCCCAACTGTTAAATAACAATTGTAAGATTTCTTAAAGTTGTCATGGTTGCACAGTATTCAGCCGCGGAGTCAGAAAAAATTTTGAAACGTGGGACACTTCACTTGTATAATAAGGATATTGGGAAATGCAACTCGACGTGTTGAAGATTGTTCCTTAATTTTTCATACATATCTTTTCATTTTTAATTCTTTTTACATTTGTTTTTTTTCTCTGACATACTAAGGACAAGTACCGGACAGAAGGTATTAATGGAATAGCAACAACGATGGGAAAATGTCTTTAAAGGAAGGTGGATCTACACCTTAACCCCAGATGTTAAACAGTGTGTGAGGAGAGAACATTGCGAAACAAAAATTTTTATAATTGGGCATGGAAAGTTCTCAATTTGTTTCTGCCGTTTCGGTCCGCGAGCACATTGCGTCTGCGACCTATGTCAAAGCACACATGCGAATGCCGACCACAGTTTTTGTCTGCCCAGCTTTGGCGTCCTGAAAATACACGCTTAATACATCCATGGACGCCGAAATCGCACCGGCTAACCTTTTAACAGTCATGCTAGTGTAACAGTACTCCAAATAGGAGTATGTATTTCGATTTACTTCCGATTTTCCCTCCCTACAGCCCTAATATCAACGGGAGTACACAATATAATATAACACTCATGGGACAATGCACCGATTTTTTTTTCATTATAATCTTTGTAGTAAGCTATACAAAATAACGATTCAAATCTGTAGCGATCCTACAAAAAAAATCAATGTCTCAAACTTAATACTATTTACAGGGATCCCATCCCACAAAAAATTGCACTGTCTTAAATTTAAGACTATTTGTAGCGGCCGTATAAGACAATACTGGACACTTAACTCAAAATTGATAACAACGAATTTCATAATGTAATATTACTATTATGCGATTCAATTACCCAAATAGACTAAAAGACGAAACGAAAACTCGAAAATTATCGCTAAATTTATTTACCGACAATGAAGAAAAAACGTTGAAGACCTACTCAATAAGACTATTGCAATGCATAGTTAAACTACTTAACAATCACAATTATGGAAATATGTAATTAATTCGTAACTTAAAGTAACTGCAATCGATAGTATTCAACAACTAAGTATAGAAAGAAAAGAAAAATTCGTTCGATGGCGAAAGGAAATATGTAACATCTTTTTTTTTCAATACCATGAAAAAAATTAATATATCAAATCAATATTAGATTTAAAAATATATAATTTACGATACAATATTTTTTGTTTTGAACTTAGCCAGGGCCCGCAGCTGCATAGACCTCTTTGCTACTCCGAAAACCTGTCATAAATATATCATTTAGTTACGTAAAAAAAATGTCGAAATCTATACGTTAACCCGAGAACGAATTGTTCCGTTATCTCAAAATAACAAATAACAATAACAAATGATGTCAAATCGATTATCTTCATGCTGTTTTGACAAAGCAGCCCCCGGGTTCTTCCGAAGATCAGACTAGAGGCTGACCTGAGGTTATGTCAACGCCTCCAGTAAACTTCGCATACCCTAAAGTTGATCTGATTAAGACGATCACATTTGATGTCTTTGAAAATAAATTATTTTCCTTAAAGATGGTTTTCACTTCTCATGCTCAAAAATTTTCTTGTTGTTCGGAACTGTTTTGAACGATTTATGATTTCATTTTCAATTGTGTTCATTAATGTTTTCTTTTCGTTTATTTCTTTAGCAGTTCACGATTATGTAAGAATTCTGCAACTGTTATTAAATTGGGAAAAGTAAAAAAGTCAAATATTTAGATTTGTAAAAACTTCCATTTAAATTGTATTTACTGGTGCTTATTGTTAGTTAAGGTATCACATCTTTATGTTACAAATTCGGTCACCACTTAGCGCTCCGCAGTTTCTAAAATTCATTTAATCCGATCTTTCACATCAGCTGTTGTTTCGTCCAAAAATTTAGATTTGATAGTATAGCGTTTTTTCATTAACAAGTCAATGTGAGTTACGCGTAAACCTATATACAAGTAAGACAATTTAAACGTTTCCAGGTGAATATATACGTGTCTGCGTATATCATCCGATTGGCTTACTTCTTTATATGCCCGCTTTAATCTTCGGATAATGATGCATAACTTCAAGGGACTCAAATTATGGTTTTACAGGTTGTGCCACATCTTTCTTTTGTGCTGCTTTGGCACTTGCACAGGCGTACTTGTTCTTGTATGCACTCAATTATAAATCTGGAATTGTTTAGAGTGCACAAAGATCCCTTTCACGTTTATATATTTCGAATTGCTCTATTTCTCTAAGAAGAAAAAGAAATTAGAAATGGGTGCAACGTTCTACAGACGCACCTATAATGGACGATTACGATTCCTTGCAGGTAGTTTCGGAAAACTGTTGTTAGACCCATTTGAGTGTTCGACGCAAGAACGGTGCCGATTAGTTTTCTAATACACCCAACATTAACGATTAAATAGTTGAGTTCAATATATGTGAAGAACTACTAAGTCTAAATAAGTGCTGTTTGAACGTTACTAGAAATGATGATTGTCTTACAACTACTACTGCAAATGTAAATGATCTTTCCAACTTCGAAAACCTTGAAGGTCAATCGCTAAGTAATGAGAGTGAAGATAGGATTGATCTCCGTTCCACTATTCTTTCAGTTATCCAATTCGTGGTCCGGATTTGAAAACGTTGTCTCAATAACATATGTAAAACACAGCTAGAAAGCTATTTTTTAAATGGGTATAATGTCAGAAGTATCAAGCCAACACATTGACAAAAAATATCAAGTCAACACATGACAAAATTGCTTGAATTGAAATTCGAATTGCTCTTCTATCTATCGTGTTCTGTAGACTTCGCCCTTAGCGACTATTATTTCCGGGGAAAAAGTTATGAACATAATGATGTCATTGCGGAAATTGACGCGTACTTTAATTAGCTTGACAAATCGTTCTATAAGAACTGCTAAAGCAGGCGTTGGACTGAGTGTATCCTTCTTTAAGAAGACTATGTTGATGAATAATGTTGAATTTTACAAGAAAAATGTACATCGCCTCTCCATAACACTACGTTTATTCTAACCAATGTGTGCTGAATATTTTCAAATGTTCGGCGCACATTGTTGTTCTCATGGCAAGATGAAAAAAAGAGTTTTCTTGTCAACTCTAAAAAAGAAAAACTTGACTTTTGACATTGAGGAATGAATTTTCGTTTTGAGTTTTTTTGTATCTCAATCTAAAAAAAAGAAATTAACGAGAGAATATCGTCCTCCTTCATTATTCACCGTTTCCATTGTTCTACAACTCTCCCTACAGTTTTCCACCGACGTTAAGCCAGCGACAGAAGAAAAAAATTTTAATTACAGTCATTTTTATCACAGCAAGGAAATATACCGCGTATTGCTGTGAGATTATCACTCTTCTGGAAAACAACCTCCGATTTTACGGTAGATATTATCCAAGACGCTACTAAGTATCGTACTTAACTTGGTTTTGTCGGGATTGATGTTCCCAATGCAGTGAGTCACATCATTAAGGATCTGCCGATTCAGAATATGTACGAGGCATTAAAACACACTGAAGAAAAACTCGCAGTTATAGCAAACAACCAGTTCGGATTATCCTTCAGCAAGTAAGTACAATGATGTCGACAAGTGCAAAGTTTACCAATTTCTGCGAGTTGTCTAAACATATTGATAGACTTTCCACGATCGCCTAATTCGGCGCCATCGGTATGTTTAATAATGGTAAAGTTTTTTGCTTAAGCAAAGAAGTATAAACATGTAAACATTATATGGCTAAACAATTAAGAATTTAAAACTACGATGGCTTTTCGTATGAGACAAGTCTTTAAATCATCAATTTCTAACAGATGCAGGAGCTGTTGTGTCGGTAGTTTCCGTACCCATATATAAAGTAAATTTCAAATCCAAGTTCCCAATACGAATAAGTCAGTTATCAACATTTGTGGAGAGAATATTTTATGCTTAAATCTTAATTTACAAAGAGAATTTATAAGAAAATTGATATTTGTAAATGTTCCGCAACCAAACATCGTTTCTAATTTTAGTCTTCTCATCGATGTCAAAGAAAGAAAATATTTTATTGATAGGATAACAAATTTAGGCACTTTCTACCGCCTATCGATTTCGATTCTGTTAAATGTTTATAATTTCCTCAAAAATTCACCATTTTATACTTTATTACCGGCATTTAAAAACATAACACAACCGCCTTGCGCTTTGCTTACGACTAAACATACAATAACTTACCACATGAAAACGAAGGAAGCTCACTGCAAATCACGCAGATCATTTCCCGAGGGACGTAAAGTTGTACATATGTCATCGAAGAGAGAGAGAGAGAGAGAGAGAGAGAGAGTGAGTTCTAATATTGATTCACGTTTAAATTTCTCTGTTCCTACATCGCATAATTGAATTGATCTGTTCAGGTGGCCGATCCACTTCATCCTTGCTGTCCCGTCAATCGTTCAGATATGGTAGCTAATTTAAGACTGCTAAATTCATCGTAATGACACCAGTTGTGCATGTTATCTGCCAGCTTGTGGTATCTCTCTGGATTGCTCTTACCCTAGTAAAAATTTAGCAGAGTTGCGGCATCGGCAGAGTTGTGAATGTTAACCATAGAGACAAGAGAAAAAAAAAGAAGATAGCATGACGATTTTTTTTTTTTGGTGGAAAAAGTTTCTTCACAGAGAAAACAAACTAGAACAAAACTTAGAAAAATTAAGTGAAAACCCAATATAAACTTCTGAGCCGGTTCTACAAAGTTGATTTTCCTGTAATTCATAAATCTGCGAATATGTAACATACAGCAAATGGAAAATATATAAACATGAAGGTGATCTTTGTGCACTGTAGAAAATTCCAGATCTATAGTTGAATGCATACAAGAACAAGTACGCCTGTGCAAGTGCCAAAGCAGCACAAAAGAAAGATGTGGCACAACTTGTAAAACCATAATTTGAGTCCCTTGCATCGTTATCCGAAGATTAAAGCGGGCATATGAAGCAGTAAGCCAATCGGATGATATACGCAGACACGTATATATTCACCTGGAAACGTTTAAATTGTCTTACTTGTATATAGGTTTACGCGTAACTCACATTGACTTGTTAATGAAAAAACGCTATACTATCAAATCTAAATTTTTGGACGAAACAACAGCTGATGTGAAAGATCGATTTAAGCGAATTTTATGAACTGCGGAGCGCTAAAAGATGTGCTACCTTAGCCAAACCATAAACACCAGTAAATACAATTTAAATGGAAATTTTTACAAATCTAAATGTTTGACTTTTTTATTAGGTGTTTGCAAAAGTTTTGCCCATTTTTTGTCTTGAAAAAGTCATTGATATTGGTACAATATATATTAATCAAATTATTTTCCATCATTTTCTACATCTTTTTCACATCTTTCTCGCAACATGGCGATGCCGTGTCAGAAGAACTCATGATCTTTTGGGGCTATCCAACCTATACAACTTTGTGGAACCGCGTGCCAGCCAAGCCATGCTGCATCGAAATAAGCAAGTGGTAATCACAAGGCGCTATGTGTGTTGAGAACGTTAGCTGTAGCAGAACTTGACAACTCTTGCATTGAGTGACCGAGTGTTGCCATGCCAGAGAATGACTTTGGATCTCTTAGTTGCTATTGTTGGTCTTTTTTACAACAATACATGGTTCAATTTTATCAGTTGACTTCAGCAGACATCTGCAGTAACAGTTTCGTTCGATTTTAGTAGCTCGTAACAGACTATACCCATCATATGCACAGCGAAACTTTTATGGCCGTGAATATTCGGTCTCAGTGTCGGTATGGATGGCTCCGCTGGACTACATCATGACTTTTAGTATTTGGGATTGTCGGAGTAGATTCACTTATCATCGCCAGTCCATAATACGCTGCAAAAAACTCTTCTGTTTTTTCCTGGCAAGCAATGAAATCGCGGTATTGAAACGATTCGAAATGGCATTTTCAGTCAATTTATATGGTAGCCATTTCCCCTCCTTTTAGGTCTTTCCCATCGCTTGTAAACGTCTAAAAACGGTTGATTCTTCAACTGCTAATCTTTTCGAAAGTTTTTTGAAAATTTGGACTGGGCTTTCCTCCAATAAGCCTTGCAATTCACTGTCTTCTACTTTTTTTTTGGTCTTCCGGGCCGGTCTTTGTCATTGATGTCAAAATCACCACTTTTGAACCGCTCAAACCAAAACCCTCAACTGTCATATGATGGAGAAGCATCACCATAAGATCTTAAAAATTTCTGATGGGCTTTCTTCAAATCAAAAAAGAAAAGTAATAAATGTCGAAAATGCAATTTTGACCGTTTATATGGAAAATTGTTGTTTTAGGTAGTCAAAGGTCAAAATTATCGAATTCAATCCTTATTTACACTGGTATTTCCCATTACTTTGGCACTTTTACCTGTAGAACTTGACAGGCAAAATTTTTTCAAGCACCTAATGCCTATCCCAATTGAATAACAGTTGCAGAATGTTTACGTAACCGTGAACTGCCAAAGAAACAAACAAAAAAACACCAATTGGAGCAATTGAAAATGAAGCCAACAATCATCCAAAACAGTTCAGTCAATGGTCCGATGACAATTGATTGATGACTACTACAGACTACTTCTACTAATTGTTTTGGAATGTTTCTAGTACCTTCGCAAGTTGCTGCCGCAATAATGGGTTGTTCGTACAACATCTTATCATCCTTAAAGGAATGACCAAATTGATCAAATTGGCCTTGAAGGCAAGTTGGGTAGATATTTTACTATTGGCACTGCTTAGTCTTCGAAGTTTAATAACCGCTGACATCGGTTACACGCCTTTTTAATTGGTCTATGATACTACGATACAATTTGTTTAATTCTGAAAGGATTAGTCAGTAGTTGTATAGTAGTTGGGATAGAAACTCTTTGTTAGCACAGGCAAAACATAAAAATTTGCAAAGTGAGCCGACAACAACACGCATCAATTTGTTTTTAAAAATCGTTTCCGCTGGAAAACCCTTGCAATAGTTCTATACATTGAGCTAATTAATATTCCAACTGGGTTATAAGGTTCAGACGCTTCTTGCCTCTAACTAATCTTTTTATAGGCATTGTACCAACGTGTCTTTCGTCTAATAAATGGTTATTTAATGAATATTGAACTAAGTACGAAAATCCAACAATTTATCAACAAAGTTTCTTCTGTTATAACAAAAAGGTGTAAAGATGATGACTTTCTGCATCTATTTATCCGTCACAGTTTCCGAGACAACTACTTGTGAATTTAGTTCTAAGCCTTCAAATTTATTAAAAAATACGCCATTCCGTTTTTCACAAGACATTCTCATTTGAAGCCAACGTGACAGCGTGACGACATTTCCTACATGACAGCCTTTTGTATAAAGGAAAACATATAAGACATATTATCATATTAAGACAAAATTAGTGTCCAGCGTTGGAGCCCAACTAAAGTAATGACATTATTCTTCTTAATATGGAAGGCTACTGTGGCCAAATCAAGTACTGCGAAAAATTGAAATTGGTTGTGGGTGAATCCTTGGTCTATGCCCTTTCCAAAGCCGTGTAGCAAGACTTTGGTTAACAGGACTCTGTTCAAAATTTTGGTTTGTGACTTTGCTAGTTAAATTTAAATTTAACTTTATACCCTTACGCCACCACTTTTTTGGCGTGAAATTGAAAATATGGTGGTTGATGATATGTTGTATTAACACGACAGTTCCTCAAGCCACACAACACGCTCCAATTTGACTGTGTTACGCGAGAAATTTCCCGGACGTGCAGTTTCACGTTTTGAGGATATGATTTGATCATTAAAATCACGTAATCCCTTATCGCTGGACTTTTTTGCAAGGCTATAGGGTTATGCAAACAATCCTCAAATTCTTGATGCTTTGAAAACGACTAGTCATTGAAAATTACTTGAAAAGGATCGAGTGCTGTAAAATGTACTATAAAGGATATTTGAACAATGTTGTATTCCACAAATAATGACAAGATCCAAACAATATGTTAAAAGAAAAACTTGAACCAAATCGGAATCAAAAGTGCCTTTTATTTACATTTGCTTCCGGGACCACAAAATGGATAGCCCTGTATTTCAAGGTGGTCATGCCGTTTATACTTTTTTTAAAAACACGCATGAAATACAACTTAAAGCATGTACTTGTTCGTATGCAAATATTTGGATTTGTTCAACTTGCAGAAATTGAAGTACAAAGTTGAAACCTGGCAAACACACAGACCGGATCACATATTAGTCAAAATCTGCCTACAAAGGCTAAGAACTGAAATATTTTTATAAATGACGTACGAATCAGAGCTTACGCCGATCTAAGACTTGCTAGAAGTTCAGAAGTTCTTCAGTTAGTATATAATCGTTTCACGACGAATGTAACTTTTTTGCGAGTTTTCGTTTCTTTCTACAGTTTTTTTTTTTTTTTTTTTTTTTTTTCATTTATTAAAATTGCAGATTGCTTACTATTTTTCACTTTTAATTTGATCGTTTTTCAACTAGAAAAGAAAAATGCAATCTCAGTAACAAAATTAACAATCCGGACATACGTTTTGCTAAATTAACTTTTGTTAAGTTTGTACAATAAAGGTTTACTCTACAACTTCGACATTTATCACTTAGAAATATAATTCTTCATTTGTTCCAGTATGAATTACTATTTTGCATTGAAGACAAAACTGATCCTGCTGTTCAGTTGGTGGAATCTTTAACAGCTAAATATCCGCAAGTGGAAGCTTCAATATTTTTGGGCGGTTCAAATGTTGGCGTAAACCCCAAGATTAATAATATGCATCCCGGTTATGAGGCAGCCAAATATGAGCTTGTTATGATTTCTGACAGCGGTATTAAAAGTAAGTACGTATTCCGGCTTTACATGCCATTAAGTGTATGTGTGACTTTCGTTGTCACTCTCGCTGCATCCCATATTAGTGTTCATACTCAAATCTCCGCAAGATTGTCAATTTTTGTCAATTCCAATTCACATCTTTACGAAGATTGAATGCTAGTACGAGACTTGGGAAAAATGCAATTTTATATCCATTGTTAGAGAATAGAAAAATTATCACTTTATTATTTCTTTGTAGCATTAAGTTCTTTGATCCTATAGTTTTTATCAAAGCAAAATTTTGTCCACATTAAGGTATGCCAAACTGACGATCGAACAAGTGGAAAACATTTTTTATTTCTACGGGTTATTACATTTTATCTTCCGGGATTATATTTGAATATTTTTAATTGTATTGTTTCTACAACTATATAAGACACACCAGGGTAATGCCTTTTTTAATAAATCATTTGAATCAGATGGAAATTAAAGTTCGAATTCCAAGACTCCAATGATAGATCTTTGAACACAGAATTTTGCAATATTCATCATGTTAAAGAAATTGACCAAAATAAAAAAGCTATTAATGAGCTACTTATACTCTATCTCACGTTCGATTAACATTGGCTCACACAGTAAAAGCAGCGTACCAAAGTAGAGTTTTTCACTAAAACATTTTAAATGGTTACAGCAAGTATTCGTGTCAAAACGAAATTAATATAGTTGGTAGGTAAGTAAGTTGCTAATGAAAACGTACTTCAATACGTAAGTAAGAGGAAAACTTTGTGGAGTTCTTCGCAATAAATAACTTTAGAGTCATAACCCTATCAAGGCACCGTATACATATACGACAAATATATATCATAATTAATTCAATAAAAAGGTGTTGACATATGTCGAAACAAGTTACGTTTTGAAAACAAGCCCTAATTCTGCAAAAATTTTGGAATGTCACTTCGATCCAACGATAACGTTTCGCACACTTTTGAACAAATTGGTGGTATTGTTTACGGTGAAGATACGTTTTTACAATCAGTGCTCGTTTCCATTCAAAATTGAGGAAGACCGCTACTTTTGATTACTTGACGTTACTGCAAAACTTGGTTCACTTGGTTCAGTTTTGTTCTACAAAGATGTCATAATGGTCCTAAAAAAAAAATGGCGGAATATTACCGATCAAAAAGTTAGATATTTGGTTGAATGAAACTCATTTAAAATATAAGAAAAATATATTTGATTTTTAGGCAAAAAACGAAGCGGAATTTTTGTGTTGATTAATATTTCGAATTTTTTAGATTGTTTCAAGGTTTTGCTTCTGTAGAAGCAGTTAAACCCATTCTTAAATTTGATAGATTGATCGACCTAAGAATTTTGTTTACTCGCCACTTCTTAATTTAAGTTCGTAGATTTCATTGTGAATAACTGGAAGTGCAGAATTAGAGGTGAAAAGTATTGCATCTAACATTTTCATTGGAATATAACGTTTATAACAACTTATTAGAGACTGTTCATATATTCTTCATCTGTTTTCATCAGAAAGTACTACAAATGAGTCTCTGCAGGCATACAGAGGATTATTTCTTTTGAGAATCTTTATGCGAAAAGAAATCCGAAAAATCGGTCTATTCGGTTTGAAAAAACTCTACATTCATTTACCATGACTAAATATTATTTTTCACCAATTTTTGTTGAGAAATATTAAAAATAGGAAATTTTTTTTACGTGACGTGACGGCCAGTCTTAAACAGAAAGTTATGTTGCATGTGGTCGCAAATTAATTTAGAAAATTGTTCTGTACTGATTGGTATAATTAAAGTTGGGTCTATCTTAAGTCCTCCGGAGCATTACATACATTTGCACAAACTTATTATATCCTTACCACACGGGTTCGATTATGCTGCTATTCGAGGTAGCGCTGACATGTCGGATCGACTTTCTCACTCGTCATTTATCGTTCCAATTTTGAGATTGAGAAGCTGTTGTACAGGATGATACAAACTTGAATGGTTATTATCGACTGCGTTTTACTACATAAATTAAATTAAATTTGTCATAAAAGTCCGAGATTTACAGATTTATATTTTCATTGTCTGCGTTATATGTTTCCAGAGCGTCTAATAATATTTTTCTATGATTTTAATTTATAATAGTTTAATGAATCCTCCTTAGTTGTAATCTCATTTTGCAATGTGTCTATAAACCCCATTATTTACGGCAGATATTGTAGCCACTACTGTTCCCAATATTCCACGTTTCTGTCTTAGGTGTAGGAATTGTAGGGTTTTTATTTTATGTTCTACTTTACGGACTTGCTCCGGAAATTGATAGGTAAGGTAAGGTCGCTGCATACACACACAATCTACTTGTGCTGTTATGGTTTTACTTTGAAAACGCATTGATGAAATAAATGTTTTTTTCAGAATGTTGATTATATTGATATCCACCTTTAATACTTTCCACGACGTTGTATGTATATATACGCTTTGTGAAGACGTGGTATTAATTGCGCAACTAAAAGTGGTAAATTGAATAGTGGAAGTGATTTACTGAATCATCCTAGGAGGTACTGCTGTCAAAGAAACGTTATTCGTGGTAAGACCATTAGGAATCAGCGATGTAGAATTTAGGGTTGGGGAAAAAATTGAGGGAAGGGAGTGACTTTATTTCCATGTGCACCTTGGCACCCTGCAGATGCGTCGGAAAAGTTGAGGGGAGTTACTATTGTTTACGTTTTACCGATATTTATACTAATTATTGTCAAGAGAAAGAAATCCCTTTGCTGTATGAGTATAGCTGACACGAGGGGGACTTCTCACCAAATTTGTGTTATCAGCTATGTTATCTATGGAAGAAACATCGCTATTTAAAAATAAAGATGGACCGCCGTTATAATAGCTCTGCGAAGTTTGCTGTTGGCTGTAAAGAAATGGGATGAGTAATATAGATAACTAAGCTAAGGAAGCAAAATAAAGGTTAGAAATAGCACAAGAACGTGCTAGATTACTACAAGAGAAGGCCAAACAACAACAAAAAGCGCAATATGGCAAAACACACTATTATTTTAATATAGAAATAGATAATTTGGTATTACTAAAACATGAAGTAGGACATAAGTTGCAAAATAAATATTTAGGACCCTATTAAGTTATAGAACTAAAAGATAACAATAATATATATAAAATTAGGGATAATGAAGGTAAAACACAAATTGTACATAAAAATAGACTGAAATTATTTAAGAATTAAATGCAATACTAAACATAAGAATTGAATCTGAGAACGATCATACAGTTGTAATCATAAACCTGCATGATCATTCTTCTCAAGAGGGAAGGTGTAATAATAATACTCCACCTTTGCTCATTGCTTTATGCTCCTGCTTTTATTATTTACATAATTTAACATATGTTAACGTAAGCATTACCTTTAATTCTTTCAATAACTTCATATAAACAATACTAATGTAAGCATTTATTGTTAAACAAATTTAAATTTTGCTAACCTAAGTATTTTTGTCATTTTTTTTAACTTAATTTTCATAACACTAGCGTAAGCATTTGTTTACATTATTTTAACTATATATATCAGACACAAAAATATTAATAAACAGGAGCAAATCAGACGTCAACAAAAATGTTTAATTCTGAAAATCTACCTTTGGCGTCTTTTCAACAATACCCTGTACTCCACGATTATCGCGAACTTGATTGTGCTCGTAGCGGGAATGATATTGTACGAAATTTTTTAATCCATCATTTTTCACTGCAGTATATTGTAACATAATTTCAAAATTCTTTTGTTATTTTTTGTTTGGTGCATTCAGTTGTGAGTTATAGCGTGTTAAAAATGGAAATGAACAAAGAGAAAATTCGGTACATTTTACAGTATTTCTTTGACAAAGGCGAAAATGCAAGCCAGGCGGCTACAATTGTGAATGGTGTTTATGGTTCCGATACTGTAACAGCCAATTATGTGCAATTTTGGTTTCGCAGATTCCGTTCA